>JADLZL010002312.1:0-126947 GCA_015844335.1 Chrysopogon serrulatus | reverse complement strand
TGATCAACAAGTGATATTCAAGGGCTTTAGATACAACAATCTCTATCTAGTTGATTTCTCTTCCGAAAATGCAAACTTATGGACTTGCTTATTCACGAAGACATCACTTGGTTGGTTATGGCATAAGAGGCTTGCTCATATTAAAATAAACACTCTCAAGAAGCTATTGAAGAAGGATATAGTTAGAGGTTTGAAGGATGTTATATTTTAAAAGGACAAGCTTTGTAGTGCATGTCAAGCCCGACAAGCAAGTTGCCAACACACATCCATCCAAAGCATACATGTCAACATCCAAAGTGCTACAGTTACTTCACATAGATCTATTTGGATCTACAACCTACAAGAGCTTTTATGAGGACATCACTCCTTTAGATACACATAATGATCCTCCGCTGAACATTCAAGGTCCAATCACAAGAGCTCGCGTACATTAATTTAAATTCTGAGGTGAGCTCATTCATAAGCAACTCTTTATATGATTTGGAGAATAGATTGCTACCTGATGATTATATTATGATTAGGAATCATGGAAAGGACCGGGAGATACATAGAGGAGGGCTTGGAGGCATAGAGGACCAGCAAGGCGCTCAAGTTAAGGTGGAGGCCCAAACCAAATCGACTTCGAGTCCGTCTTGGAGTCCAGGAGCAGTCTGTACTAAATCGGACGCTCAGAATGCATCCGGACTCAGAATTGGACGTTCTTGGACTCTAAAGAAAGATAACGAGAAGACATTTCCAATGAGTCTTGTTGGAGGCCCAAATTCATCCGGAGTCATTGGAAATCGTGCCAACAATTTGACGTTCAGAATCTATCCCGACGCTGCGACTTCGTATTTTGGTCTTTGGGCGTTGTGTCAAGTTGGAACCCATTAGGGGTGCATCCAGGGGGTCTTGCATGACCCTAAACTCCTTATAATCAATAGCCGCTGCCCAAGTTAGGATTTGGGTTTTGCTTAGATTAATCTGTCAAGAACAATTTCGCCGTTTCATCGGTTTGTGAGACCCCAACTCGTGAGCTTAATCATTCATTTGCAAATTGGTTGCTTTCTTCCTTGTGTTTGCTTGTGTTCTTCGATTCGCAGGCAAGGATTAGCCTTCTTGGTGAGATCAACCGTGCAACGCTGGTTGATAACCAGAGGAGACGTGGTGCTGCGATTGCAGGGTTTCGGATCATGCTATTCAGAAGCCGGATCGATTTGTGTCTCGTTTCCACCAAATCGAGGGTTACCAGAACCATTCGGAAGATCAGGAACCCTTGTTCACATCACGTGGTAATCAAAGCTTCAGGTATACCGTCAAGTTCATATCTACCCTTAGTTTCCAGTGTTTCGCCTTCGTCCCATAGTCCACTGCCATATTGTTTTCATGTTCTATAACCTTCCGCGCCATAGCCTTTATATATTTCAGTTCCAGAGTACGTCATGTTGAATTTGTGTCCTAGTCGAGGTCTTGTTGCTGGTTAGGTTGTGTTAGAGTCCGTTGTGTGTGTTCATCCCCATCGTATCTATCCCATCCACTATCCCCAAACAATAAGTTGAAGCCACCATATTACTCGACTTGCCTCCACTAGCTGCCTTGTGTGATCTCTCACCGCCGCGCTAACCCTAGATAGGTTGCCAGCCGCTGTTATTTCTCCTGCATTGCAGCCCTCCTTACATCATCTGGTGAATACCTACTGCTGTTAGTCATAGGGACGATTAATCCTGTGATCGGTGTTGGAGTTTAGGGACACTTTGCCCTAACTGCCGCCGCCGTGTTGTGCTTTTCGAAAAATATAACTTGAGGTACCTTCAGTAAAACAGGCATAACTTTTCGCTCGTTTATCAGAAAAATCTAAAATTTTTACAGCAGCTTCTTGACGCTCTGTTTGGCTTCATCAAAGTTGCCAAAAAATTCAGAAAAATAAAGAAAAAAATGTCAAAGTTTTTGCACGCTTTTCAGAGAACGTGCTGAATTTCTATAGACCATATCCCACCTCAGTTGTAGGTGCCAATTGTTTGTGTCAACTTCCTATGTGCTCCTAAGTAAAAGAAAAATATCAAAAAAATCAAAGAAAAAAAGTCAAAGTTTCACAAAAAAACAGCGACGCCCAAAAAAATAGAAAAAGAGGGGCAAAAGAGGAACAATATCTAGTGGAGCACATAGCGAGGGGCAAAGTGAGCTGTGTTAGCGTGTGCTGTGTTGTGCCTTGTTTCTATTACTCTTGCTCTCCATCATACTTGTTTTCCTCCATCTTATTTGGTCACACATCTGGAACTTGGGGCATTTTAGGCCGGCAACAAGAGCGAACACTTTGGACTATAATTCAGGATTACTATCTGTTTCTGACTTGTGTTCCAGATATACATATTTGTCTCTTTATGTGCCTTCCAAGCTCCACATTCTTCTAGATAGCACATGTTTGACATCCCTGCAATCGTGGTATACGACTTCCTGGTGTCCTTTGTCCTGCTGGTAAGAACATTGGTGAGAGCTTGGTAAGAAGTAATTATTTTGTTGATCCTGAGAGGCACCACTCCACCGTTCGTAGTAGAATTTTTAGGGATAACCTTCACTGTTTGTTGCTTGTGTTTTGTGTCTACAATGGCAGGTGACGAGGGAGATAGTTCGTCCAAAGAGTTTTCAGAGTGTGTCAGCCAAGAGCAACTACAATCTGTTGTAAGTAATGCTTAGAAGGAAATGAACGAGGCAGTCACAAAGGCTGTAACTGCTGTGCTCATTGACCTCAAGCTCGGCAACACACTTGAGAGATTGGACAAACAATTGTCCACACTGACCGACAGGGTAGCTGCCTTAGAAGACCAACCACCACCTGAAGAAGATAATGGAGGCAGCGACGTTGGTGATGAGGTCTATGACACCAATGGTAATGTTGATCAAGCAGCAACAAGGGAAAATAGATTACGTCGATGTCTTCGCACCAACACCATAGGTATAGGTGGCAACCGCCACCGAGGTAATCGTACTCATGCTCCTGATATCCTTATGCTAAGGTCAAAGTTACCATACCTTCTTTTTCGGGACATTATGATGCTGAGGGATACCTTGATTGGGAGATGACAGTAGAGCAAAAATTTAGTGCCCACCTTGTGCCTGAGCAACATAGAATTAGACAAGCCACTAGTGAATTTAAAGATTTTGCTATCATTTGGTGGACCGGTCTAGTTGCAGATAATTGCCAACCTAGAACTTGGGAAGAGCTTAAGGTTGCTATGCGAGATAGATTTGTGCCACCATCATATCACAAGGACCTACGTAAGAAATTGATGCACTTAGAACAGGGAGATAAATCTATGCAGGATTACTGTGGTGAGCTTTAGAAAGGATTGATGCGTTGTAGCATAGTAGAGGGAACCGAGGATTCTATTGTTCGTTTTTATTCAGGTTTGAGGGAGGAAATTCAGAACATAGTTGATTATAAGGATTTTTAACACTGTCAACTAGTTGTTTCAGTTTGCTATGCTTGCAGAGAAGGAGTTGCAGGGACATGATAAGCTGGCCAAAAGCAAGGTTGGCACCTCATACACTCCGCGCATGGCATCTTCCTTGGGGCTTCCCAAGGCTTCCTCTTTTCGGGCACCTGTACTAGCGAACAAACAGGCACTTACTCCATGGCCGTTCGGCTCAGGTAAAAATTCTCTGCAAGAACCTTCAAAGAGTGCATCCTCTGTTACTTCAATAGGACGCACTCCTGGCATTCAGTGCCATCGCTGCCAAGGATTTGGTCATGTGCAGAAGGATTGCCCAAGTCAGTGGGCATACATTGCTACAGAAGATGGGTACATCAACGCCTCTAATGTTGAGGAAGAGGATGACGAAGATACAACTGTGGAGGTGGACAATGAAGTCATGGGTACTGATGACACAACCACCTACAGGAGCGTCATTGTGCAGCGGGCACTCAGCACAAAGGTACAACAACCAAAGAAGCTGCAACGCCATAACTTGTTCCAGCTGTTCTTTGTCATCAACAATCAACGAGCACGCATCATCATTGATGGAGGTAGTTGTCAAAATTTGGTGAGTTCAGATTTGGTCAAGAAGCTTGGCTTGGCCACACGCCAACTCCCCCATCCATATAACCTACAGTGGTTTAATGATTCGGGAAAAGTTGAGGTAACACAAACTTGCAGAGTTTCATTTTCTATTGGTTCCTATACTGATTATGCTGATTGTGAAGTGGTACCTATGGAAGCTTGTTCACTTTTGTTGGGTCGTCCATGGGAATTTGATAACAATGCTATGCACCATGGTAGAAGTAATACTTACACTTTTATGCATAAAGGAAAGAAAATTACTTTGGTTCCTATGACCCCTGCTGAAATTGTACAAGCTGAAAAAGAACGAGCTGCTAGTTTGCATGATGCTAAATCTGAAAATCAGCAAGTTGCTAATTCTATTTACCCACCTAAAAAGGATAAGTTGGCACCTAATTCTAAGGTCGAGGGAATTAAATTGAAGGGTGCTGTTATGCTTGCAACAAAAACTGATCTTGCTGAAATTTCTGATGATGATATATGCTATACTTTGGTTTGCAAACGAGCCTTGTTTTCGCTTGAAGATGTTGTTAGCTCGATGCCTCCTGCTGTCACTAAACTTTTGCAGGAGTATGAGGACATTTTCCTAGTTGAGATACCCTGGGGCTACCACCTATGAGAGGAATAGAGCATCAAATTGATTTGATCCCGGGAGCAACACTGCAAAACCGAGCTGCTTATCGAACCAACCCCGAGGAGACTAAGGAAATTCAGCGACAAGTCCAAGAGCTTTTGGACCGCGGGTATGTACGTGAGAGCCTTAGTCCTTGTGCCGTTCCTGTGATTTTGGTTCCTAAGAAAGATGGTTCTTGGCGTATGTGTGTTGATTGCGAGAGCCATTAATAATATTACTATTAGATATTGTCATCCTATTCCTAGGCTTGATGACATGCTTGTTGAGTTGTGTGGCTCTGTAATTTTCACAAAGATAGACTTGCGTAGTGGCTACCACCAAATTAGAATGAAACTTGGAGATGAATGGAAAATAGCTTTCAAATCCAAATTCAGGTTGTATGAGTGGTTAGTAATGCCTTTTGGTTTGACTAATGCACCTAGTACTTTCATGCACTTAATAAATGAGGTTTTAAGAGCTTTCATTGGATGATTTGTGGTAGTTTTACTTTGATGATATCTTAATTTTCAGCAAGTCTTTGGATGAACATATGGGCCACTTACGTGCTGTTTTTTACTTGCTTTGCATGATGCACGTTTATTTGATAACCTTGAGAAGTGCATCTTCTGATGAGGACATGACTGGCTTAGATATGATCAAGTTAACCACTTCTAAACCAAAGGTGAAGTTAATCCATGTTAGGTTTACATTCTATATATTTGATGAATTGTTGCTACACCAGAAAATATCTCTGTTTTTTTATTTTCAGAAGTACTTACATGGATCAAGAGAAGTGTGGATCGCATCCGGGAAGCATGGATGGTCATGAAGTTGATTGGGGATCAAATCCATGTATTCCTAATGTCCTCAACTAGGCCACCACGTCACTTTTGGCACAAGGAAAGAAAGAGTCCAAATCCAACATGTTTTGGAATTGGATTCGGACTGCAGAACAACTCCAACTTGCACGGGCCACCACGACTTCATATGCACTCCGATTGGAATGTTCTAGGACATGTTGGAAAGCTTATAAAGTCTACTTTCATATGAATCAAGACTCATATCCATATCTGCTCCGAGGCGGCCAGAATCATCGATTTAATATAGAGACCTTTCCTATCCATGGTGCTGTGTCACCTGATTGTTGCCCGATGGGCCGTGTATCAAGTGGGGCCCAATAGGGGCGCGTCCTAGGGTTGTGGGACGACCCATACCAGGTCTAAGGTCATCCCCTACCCTCTCATATACCTCCGTAGCCGCCACAAATAGATCGGGTTTTGTTTTGTTGAGTTAGCGATTGCTGCCGCCTTTCATCGCACGTGTTGGATCAACCGTCCGTCTGATTGTATTCGGAACCCCACCGTCTTATTACTTCAGATTCAAACCTTCATATTTATTTGGCAATTCAGTGCTTGTTCATCTTGTTCTTGCTGGTTCTTCGATTGCTTGCAGGAATAACCCTAGTGGTTTGGTTGATCGTGCTCCACAAGATTGCGAACAACCACTGGAGTTGGTGTATCGGTCGCTAAGGCGCAGCATCCTTGGATGGTTGTAGTCGGGTCGTGAATGTCATCTCCATTCACCAATCAAGTTATCCCACACCTCTCATCGAAAGATCGAGCAAAAACCCTAACGGGTTCATATCGGTTGGTAATCGAGCAAAGGTTTGATCGGTGAGAGATTAGTTATTATTGCTGTTTTTTTTTCCTATAGTCCAGAAAAAACCTCACAAAAAAATAGTAGATTTATTTTTCCTTTTGTCCCAAAAACACTTTGAGCCTTTTTCTATTACTACCAAGTTTATTCTTGTTGAATTTGTGGTTGCATCATCGTGTCGTGTTGCTGGTCTTAGTGTTTAGTACACTAGAGTTTCGAGTTCTTGTCACGTTTTAGTCACTTCTCCTTTATCATCTACGTTGCAGCCAGCACACATATTCCATGCTTGTTATTTTCATCATCTTCACATTCATACAACGCTTTCTTTCGCTGTCATCATCACCACTAGCATCACCACCATCACCTTTGTTTTTCGCTGCCATTGACACCAATATCCATCTTCGCTGTATTCTAACAAGCACCAAAATCTGATTGGCTGTGCAAACAAATCTTGTGCCTTGTTTTGCTGAAAACAAAAGAGACATATGTTGTCTGTTCTTAATATTCAGATTTGAGGGAGTTGTGAAAAAAAAGAGTTAAAAAAAATCAGAAAAAAGCAAGAAAGAAAAAAAAGAAAGGAAAAGAGATATAATTTATTCTGCATACTCAGCAAATATATAATCACAAGGATCAGATTTTAGTATTCCATTTCAATCCATTATTTCATAAGCATATTGATATTTTAACCTTACAGTGCCTTGCTTTCTTTGGTGTCCTGTGACTTCGTTTATGTCCAGGCTCGCGTCTCTAGTATGTTCTTGCCTAGGACCAGCATAGTACCGCCGTTGAACACTAATTCAGCTTGTTTTTAACTAACGTGGTTCTAGCTATCCTTGTGCATCACTTGTAAGCCAACCTACAGCTCCACATATCCGACTACAACTTGACAGGTGTTGTTGCTACGGCGTCGATACATCTTCTTTCAAAAGTTGCCATCTTGTTGGTTACCATCACCTCCTGTTTGGCTTGGTAAGAACTCGTAAGAGTTTTATTTGAATAGGTTGAGAGTGAAAATTGCAACCACCAGATCCTACTAGTTGATAGGAGCATACATATTATTGTGTGTTTTCTTGTTTTCTTCCAATCATGGCAGGGATTCACGTGGAAAATAAAGATGGATCTTCTCGGGTTGCATATCCCCAATTGGCTCATGGCGTGGCTAATGACAAGCATGGTATTCATGAGGCTTGCGATGTTTTTCTTGATAGAATAAAATCTGCACTACCTTACTTTGAAGGAAACTATGATCCTCATGCATATATTGAATGGGAGCTGGCTGTAGATAATGAATTTGATAAGCACGACTTGTCTGAACAACAAATGATTTTTGCTGCTTCTAGTGCTTTAACCAAATATGCTTTGAATGAATGGAAACACATTTGTCGGCACAACAAAATTCCTCAATCTTGGCATGGTTTCAAAGTTCTTTTCAGAGATATCTATATTCCTGCCTACTATGCTGATCATTTGCTTACCAAACTAGAGAAATTAGAACAAGGTAGTAGGACTGTCAAGGCATACTACCATGTTTTTAACATTTGTCGATTATTTGGTGGGTTAGATGCTTGCATGGCAGATGTTATGACCATGTTCATGAAAGGGCTCAGTTCTAAAATTCAAACCATACTCATACATGAAACATATAGCCACATCTCTCACTTGTTTTTGCTTGCTTGTATTGCTGAAAAGCAGATGTTGTCATCACAAAGATACTTGCAATAACAATGTGGTCCATGCTAATCTTGTTTCTTCCATTTCGTATGCTGTTGAAAATGTTAATGCTCTAGTTGTTCCTCCATATGAACCTATTGCCTTGGGACATTATTTATCCACTACATTTGCAAATATGGAGCAATCAATTCTAAAACCATTTTCTGAGTTTCCTTTGCCACAAACTTGTGAGCTTGCTGTTTCATGTGATAATGAAGAGTTCTATGATAATGCTGCACTTGTTTTGCCACAAACTTGTGAGCTTGCTGTTTCATGTGATAATGAAGAGTTTTGTGATAAAGCTGCACTTGTTTTTGCAACACAATTAATGAATAAATCTAAAACTTCTGAACTAATGAGTGCTGAATTTAAGCATGTTGTTCATATTGTTACCGAAAATGATGAAGCTCAATCACTTTTATCTTTACACACATTGGGATATATTGAGTTCAATGAACTTTGTGAGCTGAGTTGTTTAGAGAAATATTTCTTTGCCAGGTCTGAATTGCCATGTTTTTCGAATGTTAGTTTTCATGTTGTTGGCAAATATTGTGAAGGAGAGTATATGATCCATCGAGTTTATATTTGTTTAAATATTAAGTCTCCTTTTATTGTGCAAACATCTGATCAACTACAAGGTGGCAATAGCTGTAATCATATCATATCCAGTTCCTCTAGTTTTGTTGCAAGGAAACAGGATAAATCCCAAGAAGGGGAGCACTGTTTGCTGCAATCTACAATATGTCAACCACCTAAGGTCAAACCGAGGACGGTTTGCTGTCAAGAAGGGGAGAATGATGAGGACATGACTGGCTTAGATATGATCAAGTTAACCACTTCTAAACCAAAGGTGAAGTTAATCCATGTTAGGTTTACATTCTATATATTTGATGAATTGTTGCTGCACCAGAAAATGTCTCTGTTTTTATTTTCAGAAGTACTTACATGGATCAAGAGAAGTGTGGATTGCATCCGGGAAGCATGGATGGTTCATGAAGTTGATTGGGGACCAAATCCATGTATTCCTAACGTCCTCAACCAGGCCACCACGTCACTTTTGGCACAAGGAAAGAAAGAGTCCAAATCCAACACGTTTTGGAATTGGATTCGGACTGCAGAACAACTCCAACTTGCACGGGCCACCACGACTTCATATGCACTCCGATTGGTATGTTCCAGGACTTGTTGGAAAGCTTATAAAGTCTACTTTCATATGGATCTAGACTCATATCCATATCTGCTCCGAGGCGGCCGGAATCATCGATTTAATATAGAGACCTTTCCTGTCCATGGTGCTGTGTCACCTGATTGTTGCCCGATGGGCCGTGTATCAAGTGGGGCCCAATAGGGGCGCGTCCTAGGGTTGTGGGACGACCCATACCAGGTCTAAGGTCATCCCCTACCCTCTCATATACCTCCGTAGCCGCCACAAATAGATCGGGTTTTGTTTTGTTGAGTTAGCGATTGCTGCCGCCTTTCAGCGCACGTGTTGGATCAACCGTCCGTCGATTGTATTCGAACCCCACCGTCTTATTACTTCAGATTCAAACCTTCATATTTATTTGGCAATTCAGTGCTTGTTCATCTTGTTCTTGCTGGTTCTTCGATTGCTTGCAGGAATAACCCTAGTGGTTTGGTTGATCGTGCTCCACAAGATTGCGAACAACCACTGGAGTTGGTGTATCGGTCGCTAAGGCGCAGCATCCTTGGATGGTTGTAGTCGGGTCGTGAACGTCATCTCCATTCACCAATCGAGTTATCCCACACCTCTCATCGAAAGATCGAGCAAAAACCCTAACGGGTTCATATCATCTTCTACACGGATCGAGTCTATTTTTTTGGCTATGTTGTTACTCCGCAGGGAATTCAAGTGGATGAGACGAAAATTGAAGCCATAAGCAGTTGGCCAGTGCCTACAAGCATCACATAGGTGAGAAGTTTTCTTGGTCTTGCAGGTTTCTATCGTCGCTTTGTCAAGGATTTCAGCGCCATTGCTGCCCCTTGCATGAGTTGACAAAGAAAGGTGTGGTCTTTCATTGGGGTAAGGCACAAGAGGAGTCCTTTGACACTTTGAAGGATAAGCTTACACACGCGCCATTGCTGCAACTTCCTAACTTTGGTAAGACTTTTGAGCTAGAATGCGATGCTAGTGGAGTTGGCATTGGAGGTGTTTTGATGCAAGAAGGTAAGCCTGTTGCATACTTTAGCGAAAAATTGCATGTTCCTGTTCTTAATTACTCTACGTATGATAAAGAATTGTATACACTTGTACGTTCTTTAGAGATGCGGCGTCATTATTTGTGGCCTAAAGAATTTATTATACATTTAGATCATGAATCGCTTAAGTATCTTCGCTCTCAAAATAATCTGAATCGTAGACATGCTAAGTGGGTTGAATTTATTGAATCTTTTCCTTATATTATTAAACATAAGAAAGGGAAGGATAATGTGATTGCCGATGCCTTGTCTAGACGCTATGCTTTCTTGTCCCAACTTGATTGTAGGATTTTTGGACTTGAATCAATAAAAGAACAATATGTGCTTGATCCCCGCTTTTAAAGATGTGCTTTGCTGAATTGTAAAGAGGGACGTACATAAAACAAGTTTATGATCAATGATGTTTTTGTGTTTAGAGCTAACCGTCTATGCATTCCAGTTGGTTCTGTTCGTCTAATGTTGTTGCAGGAAGCACATGGAGGAGGTTTGATGGGGCATTTTAGTGCTAAGAAGATGGAGGATATGCTGGCCACACACTTCTTTTGGCCAAGGATGAGGAGAGATGTTGAGCGGTTCGTGGCATGCTGCACCACATGTCAAAAAGCTAAGTCTCGCTTGAATCCACATGGTTTGTATATGTCTCTTCCTGTTCCTTCTATTCCTTGGGCAGATATTTCGATGGACTTTGTTTTGGGATTGCCTAGGACTAAGAGGGGGAGGGATAGCATTTTTGTTGTTGTGGATCGATTTTCTAAGATGGCTCATTTTATACCTTGTCATAAAAGTGATGATGCTGTCCTTATTGTTGACCTCTTTTTCAAAGAGATTGTTCACTTGCATGGTATGCCTTGTACTATTGTTTTATATCGCGATGCCAAATTTTTTAGTTATTTTTGGCGCACTCTATGGAATAAGTTGGGTACGAAACTATTGTTTTCTACAACTTGTCACCCACAAACTGATGGACAAATAGAGGTAGTGAACCGCACTTTGGGCACCATGTTGAGAGCTATTTTGAAGAAAAATTTGAAGATGTGGGAGGAATGTTTGCCTCATGTGGAGTTTGCTTAAAATCGGGCGACACATTCTACCACTAAGGTAAGTCCTTTTCAGGTAGTGTATGGTTTTAACTGTCGTGCTCCCATTGATCTTTTGCCTTTACCTACCACTGAAAGAACACATAGTGATGCTAGCGCACGTGCTGAATTTATTCGTAAGTTGCATGAAACAACAAGAGAAAAATATCAAAAAGATGAATGAGAAGTATAGAACTGCTGGAAGTGAAGGTAGGAAAGAAATGAAACTTGAACCGGGTGATCTAGTATGGTTACATTTGAGAAAGGATAGGTTTCCAGAGCTGCGTAAATCTAAATTAATGCCATGAGCTGCTGGTCCTTATAAAGTTATTGAGAAAATAAATGATAATGCATACAAACTTGAGTTGCCACCCGAGTTCAGGGCTAGTCCTTCTTTTAACATTGCAGATTTGACACCGTACTTAGGAGAAGAAGATGAGCTTGAGTCGAGGACGACTCCAATTCAAGAGGGGGAGGATGATGAGGACAGCACTCCTTCGGATACACATAATGATCCTCCGCTGAACATTCAAGATCCAATCACAAGAGCTCGCGCGTGACAATTAAATTTACAGGTGAGCTCATTTCTAAGCAACTCTTTATATGATTTGGAGAATAGATTGCTATCTAATGATTATATTATGATTAGGAATCATGGAGAGGACCGGGAGATACATAGAGGAGGGCTTGGAGGTATGGAGGACCAGCAAGGGCGCTCAAGTCAAGGTGGAGGCCCAAACCAAGTTGACTTCGAGTCCGTCTCGAAGTCCAGGAGCAGTCTGTACTAAATCGGACGCTCAGGATGCAGCTGAACTCAGAATTGGGCGTTCTTAGACTCTAAAGAAAGATAAAAAGAAGACCTTTCTAATGAGTCTTGTTGGAGGCCCAAATTCATCCAGAGTCATTGGGAATCATTCCAACAATTTGACATTCAGATCTGTCCCGACGCTGCGATGTCGTATTTTGGTCTTTGGGCCTTGTATCGAGTTGGAACCCATTAGGGGTGCATCTAGGGGGTCTTGCACGACCCTAAACTCCTGATATCAGTAGCCGCCGCCCAAGTTAGGATATGGGTTTTGCTTAGATTAATTTGTCAAGAACAGTTTCGCCGTTTCATCGGTTTGTGAGATCCTAACTCGTGAGCTTAATCATTCATTTGCAAATTGGTTGCTTTCTTGTGCTTGCTTGTGTTCTTCGATTCACAGGCAAGGATTAGCCTTCTTGGCAAGGTCAACCGTGCAACGCCGTTTGATAACCAGAGGAGACGTGGTGCTGCGATTGCGGGGTTTCAGATCGTGCTGTTCGGAAGCTAGATCGATTTGTGTTTCGTTTCCACCAAATCAGGAGTTACCAGAACCTTTTGGAAGATCGGGAACCCTTGTTCACATCAAACTTGGGAGGCAACCTATATTGTCTTGTGATTGTTGATGACTATTCAAAGTACACATGGGTATTCTTTCTTCACGACAAAACCGAAACGACTCCATCATTTAAGAAGTTTGCCAAGAGAGCACAAAATGAGTTTAAGACCAAGATCAAGAAGATAAGAAGTGACAACGGAAAAGAGTTTGACAACACAAACATTGAAGAATATTGTGATGAAGTTGGGATCAAGCGTAAAGTCTCTTCAACTTACACTCCACAACAAAATGGTGTAGTAGACAGGGAAGAATCGAGACACTAATCACCCTTGCAAGAACAATGCTTGATGAGTACAACACACCGGAGAGGTTTTGGGCCAAAGCTATCAATACCACATGCTATGCGGCCAACCGATTGTTCTCTCACCGGTGGTTCAACAAGACTCCGTATGAGTTGCTCAATCGGAAGAAGTCGGATATCTCTTTCTTCCGGGTGTTTGGTTGCAAATGCTACATCTACAAGAAGCAGCAACACCTAGGGAAGTTTCAAAGACGTCGTGATATTGGCTTTCTTGTTGGTTACTCATTGAAGTCCAAGCATATCGAGTATTCAACCATGCCATCGGCTTGGTAGAAGAAACATATGATGTGGAGTTCAATAAATCTAACGGTTTCCAAGGAGCACATGAGAATCTTGATGATGTAGGTGATGAACCATTGAGGGAGGCTATGAAGAATATTCCGGTTGGAGATATCAAGCCTAAGGAGGATGAAGATGAAGTGCAAGTGATAGATTAACCCTCTTCATCCCATGTGCCACAAGATAATGATAAAGATGGGAGAAATCCAAATGAAGACATTCCTATCTCCCATGAACAAAGAGTGGCACAAGCTCAAGATGTTGATGCTCCACAACCTTCTCCCCAAGTGATTGATAGAAGAACTCCTCTACTCCAAGCACATCCACAAGATCTCATCATCGGATGTCCGACAAGGGGTGTAATGACTCGCTCTCAAAAATATGCATCATTTATTGAACATCACTCTTTTGTCTCTTGCATTGAGCCTACTAGCATAGATGAAGCTCTTCAAGATCTGGATTGGGTGAATGCTATGCACGAAGAGTTGAACAACTTCACCCGCAACCAAGTGTGGACACTTGAAGAGCGTCCCAAAGGTGCAAGAGTCATTGGAATAAAGTGGGTGTTCCGCAACAAGCAAGATGATCAAGGTGTGATCGTGAGGAACAAGGCAAGACTAGTTGCAAAGGGGTTCTCTCAAGTTGAAGGCTTGGATTTTGGAGAGACCTTTGCACCGATTGCAAGACTTGAAGCCATTCGTATCCTCCTTGCATATGCATCTAATCACAACATTAAACTCTTTCAAATGGATGTGAAAAGTGCATTTTTAAATGGCTTCATAAATGAACTAGTCTATATTGATCAACCTTTCGAATTTGAAGACCCTAGATATCCTAATCATGTTTATAGGTTGTCCAAGGCACTATATGGGCCAAAACAAGCCCCATGAGCTTGGTATGAGCGCCTTTAGGACTTTCTTATTGAGAAGGGCTTCAAGATTAGGATGGTGGATACCATACTATTCACCAAGAAGCTTAATGGAGATATCTTCATTTGTCAAGTCTATGTTGATATCATAATCGGCTCAACAAATGAAGACTATTGCAAAGAGTTTGGTGATTTGATGTCGAAGGAATTTGAGATGTCTATGATTGGGAAGCTTACATTCTTTCTTGGTTTTCAAGTGAAGCAAATGAGAGAAGGGAATTTCTTCTCTCAAGAAAAGTATACCAAGGATCTTCACAAGAGGTTCAATATGGATGAATGTAAGCCCATCAAGACTCCAATGCCATCCAATGGACATCTCGACCTAGATGAGGGCGGTGATAGAGGGGGAGTGCCCGATCTTTCGGTGAGTGGAGATAATTTCGATTTGGTGGAAGTAGACCCTCACGATCCGACTACGACGAGCGAACCCGAAGCGCCAATGCAATCGCTGAACCAACTCCCAATGGTTACTAACCTCGCCGGTGCGAGATCAGCCTGATCACGAAGATCAATTCCTGCACGCAATCGAAAAACGAACAAGAAAAAGACGCGAGCAATCTTAATATCACTCGAAGGTGGAGTTCTGAATTACACGAGACAGCGCAGGTTGGCGCGTGTTCGAGAGTAGCTAAAGCTAGATGTAAAACAAAACTCAAGTTGTAAACAAAAGGGACTCCGACTAAATAAAGGGGCGGCGGCGGGGGGGTGGCGCGCGCCCAAAAAAAAAAAAAAAAGGTCTGCGGCTCCAACCCTAGGCGCCCCCACCTTGGGCTGCCCTGTTAGCCCATCTTCTTATTCTCTTTGGGCCTTCGTTCCTTAACAAAGATGATGAAGTTTAATTCTCTTGCACGGGCCCGAGTGATTGGCCCAACTGGATGATCAACTGTAGGCGCCTGTGGTGGAGGAGCAACTGGAGGCGCCTGTGGTGCTGCTGGTGTAGATGTACTCGTGATGTCCTCATCATCCTCCCCTTCTTGAACTGAAGTCGTCCTCGACGGCAACTCCTCATCTTCGCCCGCATACGGTTTCAAATCTACAACATTAAAACTCGTGGAAACACCAAACTCCGCAGAGCAGGTCAAGGATATAAGCATTATCATTAATCTTGGTTAGCACTTTAAAAGGACCAGCAGCACGTGGCATCAATTTAGAACGACGTAAAGCAGGAAAACGATCCTTTCTCAAATGCAACCAAACTAGATCACCCGGTTCAAAAGTAACTTGTTTTCTCCCTTTACTACCCGCAACCTGATATTTAGCATTAGCAAAGCAAAGAATGTTTTGTTGAGTCTGCTCATGCAAGCTAATCATTTGATCAACATGTGCAGCGGCATCTATGTGTGGGGCGTCCTCAGCATCAAGCGCAAACAAATCAATAGGCGCCCGAGGAATATAACCATAAACAACCTGAAAGGGACACATCTTTGTAGAAGAATGCGTTGCATGATTATAAGCAAACTCAACATGAGGCAAGCAATCTTCCCAACATTTCAAGTGTTTATCTAAAACAGCCCTAAGCATGGTTGACAAAGTTCGATTCACCACCTCAGTTTGTCCATCAGTTTGAGGGTGACAAGTTGTGCTAAACAGCAATTTAGTTCCCATTTTATTCCACAATGATCTCCAAAAATGGCTGAGAAACTTAGAATCACGATCAGAGACTATAGTATTTGGAATACCATGCAAACGAATAATCTCGCGAAAGAACAATTCAGCAATATTGCTAGCATCATCAGTCTTATGACAAGGTATGAAATGAGCCATTTTGGAGAAACGATCAACAACCACAAAAATACTGTCCCTCCCCTTCTTAGTTCGAGGTAATCCCAAAACAAAGTCCATAGAAATATCAAGCCAAGGGGAAGTAGGAACAGGCAAAGGCATGTACAGACCATGGTTGTTCAATCGTGACTTAGCTTTCTGGCAAGTAACGCAGCGTGCAACAAGGCGCTCAACATCAGCGCGCATCCGGGGCCAAAAGAAGTGGGCAGCCAGCACCTCATGTGTCTTGTAGACGCCAAAGTGCCCCATGAGACCGCCTCCATGCGCTTCCTCAGAACAACAAACGACGAACCGAGCTAGCTGGAACACACAGCTTGTTAGCGCGAAACAGGAACCCATCCTGTATGTGAAATTTGCCCCATGGTTTGCCATGAATACAATGGGCGAAAGCATCTTTAAAATCAGCATCGTCAACATATTGATCCTTCACAGTTTGCAAGCCAAAGATTTTAAAATCTAACTGTGACAGCATGGTATAGCGACGAGACAAAGCATCAGCAATAACATTTTCCTTCCCGCTCTTGTGTTTAATAATGTAAGGGAAAGACTCAATGAATTCTACCCATTTAGCATGACGACGATTCAGGTTTGTTTGGGTACGAATATGTTTTAAAGCCTCATGATCAGAATGAATTATAAACTCGCGATGCCAAAGGTAGTGCTGCCAAGTATGCAAAGTGCGCACTAAAGCATAAAGCTCCTTATCATAAGTAGAATAATTCAAGCTAGCACCACTTAATTTCTCACTAAAATAAGCAACCGGCTTTCCTTCTTGTAACAAAACAGCACCTAGCCCAATACCGCTAGCATCGCATTCAAGTTCAAACACTTTAGTAAAATCAGGCAACCGCAAGAGAGGAGCATTGGTTAACTTATCTTTCAAGGTGCTGAACGCAACCTCTTTGCGAATCACTCCAAGCAAAGGGAACATCCTTCTTTGTAAGCTCATGTAGAGGCGCTGCAATGGAGCTAAAATCACGAACAAATCTGCGGTAGAAACCTGCAAGGCCAAGAAAGCTGCGAATTTGTGTAACCGTCGCCGGTGTAGGCCACGCCCGAATGGCATCGATCTTGCTGCTATCCACCTCAATGCCCCGTGGAGTAACAACATAGCCAAGAAACGAAACACGTTGTGTGCAAAACATGCATTTTTAATGTTAGCAAATAAGTGGGCGACACGCAACGCATCAAAAACAGCACGCAAATGTTGTACATGCTCTTCCATAGACTTGCTGTAAATGAGGATATCATCAAAATAGACAACTACAAACAATCCTATGAAGGGCCTCGAACTTCATTCATCAAACGCATAAATGTGCTGGGAGCATTTGTCAAACCAAACGGCATAACCAACCATTCATATAACCCAAATTTCGTTTTAAAAGCCGTTTTCCATTCATCACCTAATTTCATGCGAATCTGATGGTAGCCACTACGCAAATCTATCTTAGTGAAAAGAATGGCACCACTCAGCTCATCTAGCATATCATCAAGGCGTGGTATAGGATATCGGTAGCGAATGGTAATGTTATTAATAGCACGACAGTCTACACACATACGCCATGAGCCATCTTTCTTGGAACAAGTAACACGGAACGGAGCAAAGGCTAAGAGACTCACGAATATAGCCCTTGTCAAGCAACGCCTGTACCTGGCGCTGTATTTCCTTCGTCTCATCCGGATTTGTACGGTACGGTGCGCGGTTCGGAAGCTGTGCGCCGGGGATGAGGTCGATCTGGTGCTCAATGCCACGAAGTGGTGGGAGTCCCGGTGGCAAATCTTTTGGAAAGACATCAGCGTACTCCTGCAAAATGTTAGCAACTGCAGGGGAAATATCCAAAGATGGTGCAGCATCAAGTGAAACGAGCACACTACAGCAGATAAGGGCATAGCATGGCAAAGGAGCATCGCGTAACTCATCGAAATCAGCACGTGTAGCAAGCAAAAACAGAGCATTCAACTTGATTTCAGAATTAACAGAGGTCGATGGTTCAAGTTGTTTAGCAATTTTAGCAGCTCTAACAAGATCATCTTTAAGAATTTGTTCAGGTGTCATTGGATGTATAATTATTTTCTGACCCTTAAACATGAAAGAATATTGATTTGAACGACCATGATGCAAACTATCAGTATCATATTGCCAAGGTCGCCCAAGTAACGAGAGCATGCGTCCATGGGAATAACATCACACTCGACAAAATCAGAATAAGCACCCATGGAGAAAGGAACACGGACCGAGCGAGTAATTCTAATTTTCCCACCATCATTAAGCCATTGAATGTGATATGGATGTGGATGCTTACGAGTGGGTAAAGACAACTGTTCAACCATCGCAAATACTCGCCAAATTGTTACAGCTGCCGCTGTCGATGATGATGCGAATGGACCGCTCCCCGCACAACGCCCTTGGTATGGAAAAAGAGTGTGTCGCTGATTCTTCTCGGCGGAGCGGCACTGTGTACTAAGAACACGCTGCACAACAAGACTTTCATACCTATCGGCGTCGCCCGGGTTGACATGTACGTCCGCCTTTGCTGCATGGTCGGTGGCAAGCATAGCGTGTTGAATATCTTTAGAATCACTAGCGGAAGAATACTCACCATCGTCACGAATGAGCAAGACACGCTTGTTCGGACAGTCCCGAGACACGTGGCCAAATCCTTTGCAACGAAAGCACTGAATATCCCGCCGTGTGCGGCCTGTGGAAGGTGCTGCGCCTGGGGACGGAAAAGCACCTGCAAGTGGCTGCCCGCTCACGCGGTGTAGTGGCGGGCGTGGGCGGTGCAGGGGGTGCGGGTGCTGAACCTGAACATGTCGAGCTTCGTCCCCGCAAAAGAGTTAGAATATGGCTTCGAGCGGCGTCCCCGCATTTCACGTTCAGCTTTGCAAGCAAATTCAAATAATGTGGTGATATCATAATACTCCTTATAATCAAGTATATCCTGAATTTCACGGTTTAAACCACCACGAAATCGTGCCATAGCAGCGTCATTGTCCTCAACCAACCCACAACGAATCATGCCTTTTGCAATTCCTGGTAATAGTCCTCTACAGATTGTGAACCTTGCCGAAAACATTGCATTTTATTAAGCAAATCGCGGGCATAATAGGAAGGTACAAATCTATGGCGCATAGCAGCTTTCAATTGATCCCATGTGGTTGGAGCTGTAGTGGGATGTTTTTGTTTATATTCACGCCACCAAATTAAAGCAAAATCAGTAAATTCACTAATAGCGGCTTTAACTTGAGAAGTAGTAGGAATATCATGGCATGCAAATTTCTTTTTCGACTTCTAATTCCCAATCAAGATATGCAGCAGGGATCATATTTGCCATTAAAAGATGGAATTTTAAATTTTATCTTAGCAAAAGAATCATTACCTTGGTGGCGTAGCACACGGCGAGCACGGCCTTGACGGTGTCCACCGTCCCCGCCCCGTGTCACCACCGTAATCCTTCTGGAGATCTGTGACCATCGTGCTCAAAGCATCGAGGCGTGACATGATGGTGTCGAGCGTGGTCTTAGTGGCTGTCTGCGCGAGGTCAAGCTGATCAAACCGCTCGTTCGCCGTAGTGACCGTGGAATCCATCCGTTCATGCATCGTCTTGATATCTCCGACAAGTCCATCAATCTGTGTCCGCATGTCCTGCAGCTGTTCATCCTTTTTATCGTTGCCGCCGCCATGGTTAGCGCAAACACAACCAATGCCAAAATAGGGGTGTAACGGCTCACAATGCGCTCACACTAGTGCTGTTGTCAAAGTCTTATCCGTTCTTACCAAGCACACAGGGGCGACCTGCAACCGACCGGAGGAACTCTCGAAAGATTGGGGCAGCGATTGCCTGGGAAACAAAGTCAGCCCGTCGTAGAACTATGTGGAGTTCTGGGTAGGCTGCACTCAAGTCAAGGATTAGCACAATCAAACAATAATGCAAAGTTGAATTATAGTGCTAAACACGAAACAACGCTGCTGGAAACAAGTGGGAAACAAAGGAGGTGGCAAAGAGGGAGAGGGTGCGGCTAAAAATGCAAATTCTTGATTTTTTGGATCTGTTTTTTTTTTTTTTTTTTTTGTGTTCAAGAGTCCTCAAAAACTGATAATATGAACACAGAGGATCTCAAATAGCAAAAGACGGCACACACTTTTTCCGAAAGTACAGGGGTAGGGCAATGTATGCGTGGGGGGTGCAGAGTGGGCCGGGAGGATCGTGACCGAGGGGGTTCACGGCGCGCGCAAGGAAACTTTCCACCGAACCAAACCGGAGCACCTTCCTTCTTCCTGTTCCATTTTTTTTTCTTTTTTTTTTGGTTCCCTTTTTTTTTGTACTTTTTTTTTTGATTTCTTTCTATCTTTGTTTTGGACAGGGAGGGGCGCTCGGAGGGGTGGTATGCGGCGGCGCAGTGATCTGGTCACGACCAAGGCGAGTATGCGCACGAGGGGGTCGGTGTGCGAAACAGCGTAACGGCGGCCGGGCGAAACTAGGGTTAGGAGAACAAAGAGAAAAAAAAAGGGATTAAACACAAGTGACCAGCAACAATTGAACGAGTAAGCACACAAATTCAACACAGATTATTGAAAGAATGTGCGAGGCTAAACGGTTGCTGGGACAAGGAACTTAACGTGAAAAAATTTTGTTTTGGTTTTCGTGGACTGTGGGAAGGGAAAAACACTCGATAAAACTCACCGATCAACCTGGAAACCTGATACCACTTGATAGAGGGGGAGTGCCCGATCTTTCGGTGAGTGGAGATAATTTCGATTTGGTGGAAGTAGACCCTCACGATCCGACTACGACGAGCGAACCCGAAGCGCCAATGCAATCGCTGAACCAACTCCCAATGGTTACTAACCTCGCCGGTGCGAGATCAGCCTGATCATGAAGATCAATTCCTGCACGCAATCGAAAAAACGAACAAGAAAAAAAGACGCGAGCAATCTTAATATCACTCGAAGGTGGAGTTCTGAATTACACGAGACAGCCGCAGGTTGGCGCGTGTTCGAGAGTAGCTAAAGCTAGATGTAAAACAAAACTCAAGTTGTAAACAAAAGGGACTCCGACTAAATAAAGGGGCGGCGGCAGAGGGTGGCGCTGCGCCCAAAGAAAGGGCTGCGGCTCCAACCCTAGGCGCCCCACCTTGGGCTGCCCCCCTGTTAGCCCATCTTCTTATTCTCGGGCTGGGCCTTCGTTCCTTAACAAAGATGATGAAGTTTAATTCTCTTGCACGGGCCCGAGTGATTGGCCCAACTGGATGATCAACTGTAGGCGCCTGTGGTGGAGGAGCAACTGGAGGCGCCTGTGGTGCTGCTGGTGTAGATGTACTCGTGATGTCCTCATCAGGCGGTAACCCAGTTGACCAAACTCTACCGTTCTATGATTGGTAGTTTGTTATACTTGACCACATCTAGGCCCGATATCATGTTTAGTGTGTGTATGTGTGCTAGATTTCAAGCTAACCCTAAGGAGGCTCACTTAGTTGCCATAAAAAGAATCCTTAGGTACCTTAAGCACACACCAAGCATTGGCCTTTGGTATCCCAAAGGAGCTAGTTTTAACCTTGTGGGCTATTTTGATTCAGATTATGCTGGTTGTAAAATTGATAGGAAAAGCACATCTAGAGGGTGCCATTTGCTTGGTAGATCACTAGTGTCTTGGTCCTCAAAGAAACAAAATAGTGTGACATTGTCAACCGTCGAGGTGGAGTACATAGCCGCGGGAGCTTGTTGTGCACAAATCCTTTTATATGATGCAAACCCTTCTAGACTATGGTGTAGTTCTAAAAGGGGTACCTTTGTTGTGTGATAATGAGAGTGCTGTAAAACTTGCTAACAACCCGGTTCAATACTCTCGCACCAAGCACATCAATATCCATCATCACTTCCTTAGAGATCATGTTGCAAAAGGAGATATATCGTTAGAGGGAGTAAGGACGGAAGATCAATTGACGGATATCTTCACAAAACCTTTAGATGAAGCACGGTTTTTCAAGTTGAGGAATGAGCTTAATGTTCTTGATCTAAGTAACTTCACTAAAAGATGAGCTTGTGTTGTCGATTGCATTGCATTTGTAATATAATCATGTCTAATTCTTGTATTGCACATAGAGCTTGGCTAACTTGGTTAAGATAACAACCCTAAAACGTGTGAAGAAGCTTAACCAAGGACAAACTTGACAAGCGACTAGATTCAATTTCAAGTAATGCATTGCATTTGCATGTGTGTTTTTTTGTCGTTTCTTTTCCGTTAAGCTTGAGTATCCACTGTGTTCGTCCACCGATAGGGGGAGCATTCGACGCTTCTATTGGTTATATACCCTATTTGGTGGCCATACGATGTCTCCTCGTTCGTTCTTATCGCCTATGTTTGCTAAAATGCATATAGCCTAAGGCAAAATATATTCAAATTTAAGGGTTTGAGAGAGGCATCCCACACCAGTCCCAATTTAATGTTTATTTGAATCTTGCAAAGTTGGGACAAGGTTAGGAAAGTTCGGCACGAAGAAATCAGCAAGAAACAGCACTCAGAGGAGCATCGGACGCTGGATCGGACGGTGGACCGAACTCTAAAACAGTGCGTCCGGTTAGTACAAAATGGAAATTTGCCACCGAAGCGTCCGGTCAATGAAGCTTCACGCGCGTCCGGTCGAAGACAGGAGGTGACCAGACTATGAGGACCGTCTGGTCAGCAACAGCGGACGCGTTCGGTCAAATTTTGGCCGATTTGGAGCTCTCTGGTGTGCGACTGGACGCCGCTGTTCCAGCATCCGGTCGACCAGAGGACACGTCCGGTCGCACTTTAAGGAGCGCAATGAATTCTTCTTATGACACGTGGGGCCCGCCCTTTTCCCTCCTTCTTCCTCACTTCTTCTCGCGCACCCGTCGCTGTCTTCTTCTCGCCAACCGCCGCCACCGCCGTCTCCTAACCCCTAATCGTGCCCGCGCTGCCCTCATCCGTGCGCCGTCGTGCGCTCACAGCGATTCCCGCCGGAGCACGCCCACACCGCCGTACCTGGGCCGTCCGGTCACTGCGCCGCGCTCACCGCTCCTGGCTGCCCGCGCTCGCCGCTCCGCCCTCATCGGCTCCATCGTGCACCGTTGCCACCGCAGGGACCTACTGCTCGCTGCTCTCGCTGGTGTCTTCGCAGTCTGGTTCTTCCCCGGTGTGTTCCTCGGCTAGCTCGCCTCATCCTTGGTGCGCCATTCCCGCCGCTCGCCATGTGTTCGATGAATTGCGCCAATGCACCTTGTTTGCTGTCTCGCTGCCATTCACTCACCCTCTTCAATTTGCAGTGATCCCTGTTGAGTCATGGTGCCCCGCCATGTCATCTTACCCCTTCTCGTTGGTTCTCTGCTCTCTCCTAAGGTAGCAAGCCGTTCTTCTCCGTCCTTATCTTCGTGCTTGCTTCTGTTAGGGCTTTGCTTCTCTAGTGCATATGATTGCTTATATATACTTCCATTTCCATATGTTGCAGCGAGTCGTGAGTTGGTTGGCTGAGTGAGTTTGTCTTGACCGTGGGGCAGTGACAGTTGAACTCGGGGCCAAGCCCGTGAGTACGGAACGAGGGCCAAGCCTCTTGAGTGACAAGTGTGATTGCTCGGTGGCGCTTGGACTTTCACTCGGGGAGAGTTCTTGTTTTGACAAAGTGTCTTGGCAGTGGTTCTTGGCGGTTGGCTCACGTGTCGGTCGTTCAGGGGATTTGCTATTTCAGTGACAGTTGCTCTTGCCTTGTGTCAGCATTGCAGTTCTTCTTGCTTGATCAGTGATGGCTAGATGCAAGAATGTTGGCGGTGCTCCCGACCCACCTCCTCCTCCTTCTCCACTGAAGGAGAAGGCAAAGGTCTATAGCAAGAAGAAGCGGAAGATGCTGAACACCGAGGCAGAGAGGCTTCTAGCGATAGCAGACACAGCAGCAATTGCTAAGCATGGGGGTTCATGTGGCAGCGTGAGGATCCACGAGCGAAACCCAGCTTCAGTAGCTCATGCACTTCGCACCCCACTCGTCACGACGCACCAGGCATGGTGATGATCGAGGGTGTACAGTATCGGATCATAGACTTAGCCCCCGACCTTGGTGGTGCAGAGGCCGATAGTTCAGCTCCGGCAGAGCCAGCAGAGCAGGCAGAGGCAGAGGCAGCTGAGCAGCCCGAGGACACAGAGAAGCAGCTTTAGGTCCCACCACGCCACCGTTCTTCACGCACTCACTCTCAGGTCTCCCCTAGAGCTGAGACTCAGCGTCGTGGTGGACGCCCTCCTCCTACGCCATGTGTCCCCGCTCCCGTGGTGCACTTAGACTTGCGGGCCGCCAATGCCCGTTGAGTTTAGGACTTGAGGTGTGTGGACTTCGACCAGTGATTCCCACCGGAACGTGACCCCAGGGCAGCAGAGGGCTTCTACACCGTGTTGCAGGAGGACTTCAACAGAGCTTACATCAATAGCAGTGTAGAGATTCGCTCCCATAGAGTTTGCCCCCTAGACAGAGTTGTTGCAGCTGCAGGCGAGGCGATCAGGCCTTCACTCACTTACCTCCCTGGCCCGGTAGACTTGATTGGGTTACCTGGAGCGTACGTGGATTCCTGTGAATTCTACGCCTCTCTTTGAATCGACCTAGGCCACACGTTCATTCACTTCACGTTTGGTGGCTGGTCGTTCAGACTCTACAGTCCTCGTGCTCACGAGCTTCTTGGCATAGCACCGTCCGACACCCTCCTCCACCAGTCCTGCTACGGTCACACTGAGCCCCCTCGTCGCCCTCAGGTGGAGAGGAGCTGCCTGTTGAGAAGGCCCGGCACATCTTTAGAGAGCCGTTCGGACCGGGTTCGCGCCGTCTACCTAGGGATCTCACCCCTACGGCCCGCGTCCTGAACGAGGTCATAAGGAGGACACTTCTACCTAGGATCGGAAACAGAGACGATCACCAAGATTCAGCAATGGCTAGTGTACTACCTCTCGACTCGGACGCCTTTGACATCTGAGATGTCATTGTTTTAGAGATGGAGGACACGATCACCGAGGGATTCAAGACGTGTAGACAGTTGCCTTTTGCTCACTTGATGTGATGTGTGTGATCCTACAATGTCTGATTTCCCCTTCCCCTAGCAAAGACTTACGAGTTTAGGCGGACTCCCACTTCCTTCCCTATATACAACATGAGCCAGCTTGTTGGAGCCTGTCTGGGCAGCTGGGCCACGAGAGTGCCAGGACAGAGACCACCTATTGCAGAGACTGAGGAGTAGCAGGACGAGGCCGTTGAGGCCCTTGCATAGGTAGAGCTTACACAGATGGAGACTGAGTCGGCAGATATTGTTGAGGAGATTCCTATGGACAGTTCTGACAGTGACTATGCCCCCTCCGAGGATGCCTCCATGAGCTCACGGCGCCGAGGCTAGTGGTTCAGGCTCTAGTGAGAGTCCCGCCCTCCTTGCACTACTTGACCGCCTTACTCAGTCTTCAGAGAGGCAGGGGCAAGAGCTTTAGCGGATTCAGCAGCAATAGGCAGCCGACACTGTAGCCCTTCATGCTCGTCAGTCAGAGCTCTAGTAGTAGCTACTTCAGTAACAGCTTGAGACTCAGGCTCTTTTCCATCAGACCCAGCAGCAGGCTCAGGAGCTTCATCGTCAGTCTTTTGCCTTTATGGAGCACGTGAGGCACACTGGGGTTCTCGCCTTTGACTTCACCTCTACTCAGCTCGGCGGACCCTCCAGTTCTACACCCCTGGCTCTAGCATTATAGTCTGGAGGACTTCAGAGTCAGGGAGTGTCGGCACCATTTAGCTCACCGCCCCAGTAGATTCCGCAGTTCTTCGCTTCTCAAGGGGCAGGGTACACACTGATTCATACAGGCTTCACTCCACCTCCTACATCTTCGGTGCTTGTGACCCAGCTCTCAGTGCCAGCTACAGCGAGATCACCGACTTCCCCACACCGACCCACCTTCAGGGACCGGTTTCGTCGACGGGTGCACCACTCACTACTACTACAGAGACTCACCCATCCTCGGTTGCTTCGTCAGAGCCTCCGTTGAGTCAGCCTCCTCTTGTTAGTACTGCACCAGAGGTTTCAGTTACAATTCCTGCTACTGTGCCAGTGAGCTCGCCTCCTCAGATTGTTCCTACCTCAGAGGCTCCAGTCACCAAGACAGTGATCGCTACAGCTACAGTGACAGAGGCAGTCTTAGTGTCAGTGGCTCCTACACCTTCTATTCCACCTACTTCAGAGCCACAGGGTCAGGCCGCTACCACCGAGACACAAAGAGTGCACCAGTTGAGCTGACCTGCACCGCTCCACCTCCGGAGACACGGCCCGGGGTCGGTCGGAGGCTCAGCTGAGTGACAGTTCAGAGTCCTCCCTAGACTACTCACAGTTTGAGATGACCGCACGCTCGTTCGGACCCGACTCGTCTACAGCCCCACCTCCTCAGGAGCCTTAGGTTTTGGTGCTTGACGCCAAAGGGGGAGAGAGAGTCGAGTATGTGAGATAGAGGGAGTGTGTGAGGGGGAGTTGCTTCTTTTGATGTGTGACACTCATGCATACATGCTTTACTTTTGTGTATCATATGATACATACTTTTGGTTGACATGTGGATATGTGATATATTATGTGACAAGTGGTTTACTCATGACTTGTGCTCTCTACTCTTGATATATATATGTTATATCATGTCACATGTTGTTGCTCATTTATCATGCTTTCACGCTTTACTTTTGTTAAATGAGCCTTATGATTCTTGTATTCGCGCTTCATTCATATTCCGTTGAGTACTTGTTGGTTTGAATTGTATAAGCTTAATAACCTCTTTGTTCTTAATGTCAAATAGCTTATACGATTCAAGTTCATTGAAAACCTCAAATTCACTCTCATACTCGAGGTTGTTCTCATCAATCACCAAAAAGGGGAGATTGAAAGCATCTAGGCCCCTAGTGGGTTTCGGTGATTAATGACAACGTGAGATTATTGAGACTAACATGTGTTTTGCAGAAACCGTTTGAGTTAGGTCACGATAATGGTGATTGATTGGGCAATCAATGGTATTCATGCCCCGACGATCGAGATCGTTTTCGGTTTTCAAAGGATGGACGACAAGGTTAAGGACGGCTAGTTCTAAGTGTCGTTTGGTGTTGGCGAGACACTTAGAGTAGCTAGGACTTTATTTTTACCTTTGGCCGTACTATTAAGAGGGTTTTGAATAGGTAACTTGACCTAGGTGAGTCTAGTGAGTTAGGTGTGGTGCACACTTGTTCATTCTAGTCCTAGGCGCCCTAGAATTGGCCCAAAGATCAGTAGAATCGAAGCCATGCGAGAGGTCGCGAAATCGGAAGTCATTCGAACCATTTTGGCTCGACCGGACGCTGGCACATAACTGACCGGATGTGTCCGGTCAGTGTATGTGGGGTGCCAGAGTGACCGGACTCTCCCCCCTGGCAGGTGACCGGACACTCCGGTGCCATTAGTCTCTGGTCCACGTTGGACCGGACGCTGATCAGCAGCGATCGCGCGCTGGGGCTAGGGCGTCCAGTCACTGTCCAAAGAGGTCTAGAGAGGGAAAATATTGACCGGACGCGTCCGGTCATGGTGGACCGGACTCTGACAAGCGTCCGGTCAAGCTGACATTCGTCTAGTACAGTTAGCCGTTAACTGCCGACCGGACACGTTCGGTCACCCCCACGGACGCGTCGGGTCAACCTTAAAACAGCCAGAAATACCTCTTCGTGTGGAGGTTTGTGTGGAGGGTATATGTACTGTCTTACGTCATTCATTTGAGGTCTCTTGCTCATTCCTACTGCTGAAGAACTCCTTGAGAGTGCTTGAGAGTGCAAGAGCCCTAGTGAGGTTGAGAGATTTGCTAATCCATTGCTTAGGACCTCATTAGTGGAAAGAGAGTAGCAAGTGTGCATCAACTCATCTTATTGGGCTAATCTGGTCAAGTGAGAGTTCTTGCTTATTACTCTTGGTGATCGGCATCACCTAGACGTCTTGGTGGCGATTGAGAGCGTGGTGATCATCTGGTGATGATTGTGGATGGCCCATCTCATCTTGTGAGTGGTTTTAGGGAATTCACCGCATCGGAGTGACGAAGAATCTTCCCGTAGAGAGCACTTGATCCTTGCGCGGATCAAGGGGGAGCTACACCCTTGCGCGGGTGCTCCAACGAGGACTTGTGGAGAGTGCCAACTCTCTGATACCTCGGAAAAACATCGCCGCGTTCCTCTCCCTCTCTTTACTTTGAGCATTTACATTCTTGCAATTACTTCATGTCTTTACATTGAAAGAATTGCCATGCTAGAGTAGGGTTTGGAACCTAGGGAGCATAACTTTTATGTTCTAGAGTCATAAAGACTACACTTAGGCACTAGGGGTGAAATGGGCTAAGCGCTAGGGTTTTACCATTGCGATTAAACTTAGAAAAGCCCAATTCACCCCCGTCTTGGGCATCTTGATCCTTTCAATGGCATAAGATTGTTCAGAGAAGTATATCCCCCACACTTGAGTTCTTACAAGGTAAGATCAAGTTTGGATGGATGTGATGTTGCATGATTGGTTGGACATACCTTACACCATCATCCTTCATTCTTTTTGCTTCCAACCTGAAATGGTTAGTGACAAAAATACCCGAAAGAATATTTTCATAATTATATCTCTATACTCAATTCACAAGGGCAGTTCAGCAAGAGTTCATGTTGTCTACCAAAAGTGCTAGTTTTAGTACAAAAGCTCATTGTTGAGAAACCTTGGGATCATGCTTTAAGATGGTGAAGTGGTTTCCCCTCCAACACCAATCTTTATCTACCTACCTCAAGATGCGCACATCAAGATCTACAATATTTATGATAAACATATGTATCTATAACCATCCTTTTAAAGGTTTTAGGAACAGGATGTATGAGGGGCTTGAAAATCTCGTGTGTGATCATGGTAGAGAGACCAATAGATTCAGGAGATGTGTCATATGAGCATAGCTTTCATGGGGTCTTTATGTAGTAGGTTCCATGCTCATTGATGTTATCTTTCTTACCGATCTCCAAGGGTGAGTCTTTATGAATGTCTATAGGCAAAAATATTGTCTCCTTCATTTCATGCCTATGACATGCATCAATCATATTATTGTCCAAGATCTCCTTGGGATTGGTGGCTCTCAAGTTAGTCTCATCAAAAGCTTCCTCTAAACTTAGATGAGTCATAGGTTTATCATTTGGATCTAGGCCTAGGCTGGATTCAATTGAGGCTTCTTTATGGTTCATCCATTCTACACATTCCAGCCACTATTGTAGCACTTCTTGGTCATCCTCAAGTCTATCATGATTCCTATGCTCTAAGGGTCTTAATGGATCTCTAGGGTCATCATGAGACTTAGGAGAATGAGTGCCAAGGGATTCTTTAGAGTCAAGGATGGGTTTAAAGATGGGTTCATGTAAGACATCTATTGTGAGCATAGGAGAGAAGATAGAATTAGAATCAAATTGACTTGGCTCTCCTTCTATGACATCATTAGACATGCCATCCTTGAATTCTTCCTGAAGAAGATGCTTTCTAAGAGATTCCCTCTCGAGAGGATTTGAATTATATTCACTCGAAGGTCTCTTGTAAGCCTGGAAGTTTAGGTTCTTCCCGGCATCAACATAAAAAGGATTATCCTCCAAAGGTTGAATTTCTTCTACCCTTGGTGGATTTTGGGATATGGATGGTTCGGGACTGATAGCTAAATGTTGGGATTGGAATAAGTGTGATTTAGCTATCGAAACTTTCTCTTGTCGCCTAGGAAACAATTCCTTCTCTTTCTCGGGGCTCATATTGAATGCTAGGGCAAGGTGTCCTTCCACAAAGTTTATCAAGTAAAGACCTTGCTTCACTAGTGGGCGAATGAAGAAAAGATCCTCTAGTAACTATATCAAGGAACTGCTTAGAATCCTTACTAAGGCCTAGGTAAAAGTGTTGAAGCAACACCGGTCCGGAATGGAAAGGTCGGGGCCTGTAGTGAGGAGATCATTAATGCGATCCCATGATGTTTCTAGAGATTCCTCCTCTAGTTGTTTAAAGCGTAGAACCTCTTCTTCCTGAAGATCAATCACGTTAGAGATGGGAAGAATTTGGTTTGAAATTCAGAACATAGCAATTCCCAATCTCCTTGCATACTTTCTACGGTTTTGTTGTACCAATATTTAGCTTTTCCCCGTTAAAGAGAACAGGAAAGAGCTTCCATTGTAAAGTCTTATCGACATGCCAAGTAGTGCGAAAAGCATGCACATCTCAAGAAGAACTCCCCGTAGGAGCGAGTATGGGTTTTCATCGCTTTCTCCCAAGAAGGATTGTTTTTGAATAAAGTCTATCCAACACGAGCGCAGCTCATAACCATGTGCTAAGATTGGTCAGAAAGATTCCAAAGGCCTAAAGCTTGCGCTCGTGGGTTTAGCATATTGATTGATAGGAGTGTGACTCATGCTAAACCAAAATTTAAAAAGAAAAGAAAAGAATGAAAGAAAGAAGAAAGGAGAAAGGATAAAAGAAAAAAAAAAAGTTAAGCTAGGTTCGTAGTCAACTCAAAGAAACCATTTCCCCAAAGAACGGCGCCAAAAAGCTTGTAGATATCTGTTAACGCCCGCCGAATAATCCGCAAGTGCATGGATACCGTTGTAGCTTTATCCTAGAAGTATTCTAGGTTTTGTTCCACCGAGAAACGTGTGAGATCAACTACGGTCTAACTTAACTAGGGGTAATAATAAGGTGAAGGTAGAGACTAGATTAAGATAGAACTAAAGTATAACTAGGGAGACAATTAATGTGGTTAAGAGAAGCAATCAAACTTAATGATAATAGGAGAGTAGAGAGGATAACTATGGTCCTCTTCTTCTAACTTGGGCAAGTCTATGCATTCTATTGCTAACTGGGGACATTACATAAGGAGAGACACCGACATAAGATGTTGATCTCCTTAGCAACCGCGTCCTACTTGGGCCCACAAATAGGATAGTGGGATACATAGGATTCAACGGAGCTATAAAGTCACCTCCACGAGCTACCACTAAATCCGGAATATAGGGTGCATCCACGATTATCCCAAGCCTAAGCACCATGCTTACACCTACGATAACACTCTACTCCCCCTAGGAAGAGAATAAAGCACTCAAAGAGAATCGTGATCCAGATAAATAATATAGGCATAGAACTTACTTGCATCAGAAGTTGATCACCAGAGACATCCCAGGAGCAAGCTCAAATAGAGCTTGATCCCGCCAAGGTACAAGCCGTAGAGAGGGCACCGACAGGCCGGCACCCCCTCCTAACTCTTCCCTCACTCTCCATCTCACTATTATCTAAAAGACTAGATCCTAGAGAGGACTAAACTTCTCTTGATGGCTGGCTCTTAAGAGATTATCCATTCAAGGGACACCTCCCGGTTAGGGTTTGAGATAATAGCAAATGAATGTGTGCCTCCCCCGGGGGGTCCTGCCCTCCTTTTATAGCCCGGTGGGATGAACATGAGCCCTTGGATCAAACCGACTTTGACAGACGGCTCAGATTGAAACCCTAAGGTGGTAGAGCTCGTGGGTCGAAGTGGGCCGCGATTGGGCACTGGGCTAGACCGGCCGGTCCAGGAGGAGACCAGCCAGTCCCCCTCTGGGGCCGCTCGCGGTCCACTTCGGCGTGGTGTCTTCTTGTGTTTCTTGGAGTCCTCTAGTGCAGCCTTCGTCGTGGAATTGATATCTTTTCATCTGAAACTCCAAAAATAGTAAATGATATGTCTGTTTCGATCATCTCGACGAGCTCTTCGCGATGGTGCAGTCCAATTCATCATTTGAGGCGCTTGTAATCTAAAATATTGGTCCTTTTTTATAGCTTTTTCAATATGTACCTGTAGAACATAGATTCACCAAAACTCATAGAATTCCGTTAGTGTACACCCTAGGTCTATGTTGGTGATCACAAATGTGCCTCTTTTGGGAGTTAGTTGATGGGTAAATTTGGTCATTAACAGCCATCAACAAATGCCCACAAGCATTCCTGGCACTATTGCTGAGAATATAAAATTAGTGATGATGCTAAGAAATGCTAACAAGCATTTCTGGCGCCATTGCCGGGGAAGGCACTAGGTTAAAAGGATCTATTGGAACATGTTCATGATGATATATCTGTGTAGTAACCATTGGTCATGCAGCATTACTTTGCTTGTTTTTCCCTGTTATGGATGAAAACAGGATAGTGTTTGACGAGGTTCAAGTTGCCGACAAGCATCACCAAGAATCTAGAGTCACTCTGAAGGACGGCTCAACTCTTTACCATTTCTCCTTCAAACACTCTATCGACAACCGAACTCATCACCCCAGCACCATTGTTGGTATTTCTTAACACAATGCGAAAGAATCCGCAAGCGCACGGAATTACCGTCGTAGCACTTCACCCGAAAGTATTCAAGGTATCGTATTTCCACAGGGAACGGAGGTATTTCTTCTAACTGGCTCATCCAAGGACCACACAAGGGTAGAGTTGAAAAGGGGTAGTGAGGTTCTTCTATGATTTAGGAGGTCTCTACACGAAGATAACCTTGCTTACTACACTCTTGCTTTGGGTACCGGATCGCACCTAGTCAGTTAGGTGATGCCGGCCTATAACTCTACGCCACACCCGAACGTGGGGAATCCAAAGGATGCTAGGGCTGTCACCACCTACCACCTACCCCTCATCCATGGAGTGTGAGGCAAACGAGGGTAGCCTCTAGCCTAGACACCACATATATGCTAGCGACTACTACTCTAGTGTTGTATAGGGCTATCCGTCTTTATCAGGGACCCTCTGCTAGAGCATCCACTATTAAGTTAAGTAACAGACAATGAACCCGCAAGAATGTAATGCACAAGACAACACAAATAGAGACTCACCCCCGTAGTTGAACATGGACCTTATACTCCAACTAGTACGTGGCCATAGAGGTACACGTTGAGAGGGAGCCGACACGCCCGGCACTCCGTCTCCTCAACCCAGAGACACTGAATCCAAGACGAGAGGTGGTAGACACACCCGAATCTCCTCTCTACTTTCCCTCACTCACTCCCTATACTACAACTAGCTAGGCTAGCTAGGGCCTAGGCCTAGGGCCTAGGCACCTATGAAGTGAAGCTATTATGTGTGCTCTTGCCTCTTGGTGGTTGGTTGATTTGTTGATGAAATGAGGAGATGGGGAGGCCTCCTTTTATAAGTGAGGTGGAGGGGGCTCTTTGCATGATTCCACCAAACCGACCTCTCTGGATACATTGAACCTGGATGCCCCTGCAGACCAACATTGGGAAGGTGGTGGAAAACAACCGACCAAAGCTTGGGCCGAGCTGGGCTGATCCATGTATCTTGTAGCTTCACCAGGATAGTCCTCTCCTTCCTTCCTTGAGAGCAGATTTGCTCTACGGTGGGATCGGTGTCTCCTGTTTCGTATCTTCTAGGACAAATTGAAGTTAGTGTAACTATTAAGTCGCAACGCACCTTTTCAACGGGTAGATGGAAGTGAACTTGTCCAGATCTCATGTAGAGGATTGCATTGGTGGTGTTGAGGAAAGGTCTTCCTAGGATGATAGGTGTATCGTCATCTTCCTGTATGTCAAGAACCAAGAAATCTGCGGGCATATAATAATCTTTAATCTTTACCGTCACGTTCTTTACTATGCCTTCTAGGAATCTTGTTGATAAGTCCGCCATCTGCAGCTATATATAGGTTGGGTATAACGGTTCATCACCAAATAGATAATTGTACGCTACTTTTGACATGATGTTGACCCCTGATCCAGTGTCACAAAAGGTCTTAGGAAAAACCATTTGCTTGATGGTGCACTCAATGGTCGGGACTCCTGGGTCTTCTCTCTTGACAATGTATGGTGGTGCTAACAGGTGGTCATGTTCGGTGTTAACCGAATTGATCAGTTGAACCGTCTCTTCGGGAATCTGACTGAGCTCACTCTTCCTCCTTCTTCTATTGTTGTTCTTCTTCTTGAGTTCGGCTGATTGTTGAGCTTATTCGTATGGCTTCTGTGGGAATGCGGGTGTTGTGAGGATGCGGTTCTTGATTGAGAACTTCTCCTCCTTGTTCTTGATGGAAAACACAATCTTGGCGTGCTCTGCATAGATGATGGCTTTAGTTGTACATAAGAATGGTCGGCCTAGTATGATGGGTGCTTTTTCATCTCCTCCAGTCTCCATGACTACAAAGTCAACAGGGACATAGGATTGTCCCACTAGAACAATAGCTTCTTCTAAAACTCCTTCGGGGTAGCAAATGGACTGATCTGCAAGCTGCAAATGCATAGTTGTGTACAACAAAGGATCTCCTAGAATCTTTTCATAAATTACCTTCGGTATAATGTTGACACTTGCGCTAAAATCACAGATAGCCTCTAGAAAGGTGTGACATCCAATTGAAATAGGAACGACAGGACTTCCAGGGTCTCCTTCCTTTTCCGGGAGTGAGTGGTCGATCCATTGCACATCCGCTAGTTGAGTGTAGTAATGACCTGCATTGTGAATATCGACAAGATTTGTAGTTTCTAAATCTTCTAGTTGGTCCAGAGCCTTACCTTTTTCCATTGGAGGAACAGTAGCTGCCAGTTGAGCTAATTGTGATTCTAACATTTTATTGAAGTTGTGTTGGTTTTTAATAGCAGAAGCAAAAGTATCTAGTCTAGTGTTTATATTCTCTAAAGCTTTATCGTTCAAAGTTATCTTTTTAAACATTTGGTCTAGCAATTTAGATATCTTTTTAAACATTTGGTCTAGCAATTTAGATTGACCAGCAACTAAATCTCGCAAAGGTGGCAAATTATAATTGCTGTAATTATTGTTACCTTGAAAATTACCTTGTCGTGGTTGCTGATTCCATCCTTGATCTTGTTGAGGACGATAGTTGGTGTTGTTGTTGATATAGTTCACGACCTCTTGGATTTCAGGACAGTTGACTGCTGAATGTCCTGTGTTTCCATATTCTTCACAAGTCATGTAAGAACCATTAATGTGCATGACTTCTCTCTTCTCAGTGTCTCTATCTTCAAGCTTCTTCATAATGAGGTCTAGCTTTTCAGTCAATGTATCGACTTCCTTGAGATGATGAGTGCCTCATCCTCTCTTACGAGGTTGAGTAATGCGTTCTTTATTCTAGCTTTGATTTGAGGCCATCTTCTCAACGAGTGCTTTGTGTCGGGCGAGCTTAAGTGACAAGAAAGCTCCTCCAAATGCAAAGATCCATGGACTCACGAGTACTAGAAACTAGTCCATGATAGAAAGTCTGTATAAGTAGCCAATCCTCCATTCCATGATGAGGGCATTCTGCAATGTAGTCTTGAAAGCGTTCCCATGCCTCGGCGAATGATTCATCATGTTCCTATTGAAAACTTGAGATCTTCCCACGCAGAGCAGTGGTCTTGCCTGTTGGAAAGAATCTGGCCAGGAAAGAAGTAGAGCATTTGTCCCATGTAGTGTTGATTGCCTTGTTGTTATAAAACCACTGTTTTGCTTTTCCTAGTAGTGAAAATGGGAATAGGCGAAGTAAGATAGCATCTTTTGGTACATCTTTGATCTTGAAGGTGCTGCATATCTCTAGAAAGTGTTGTAAGTGTGCACTTGCATCTTCATGTGTCTTTCCACAAAACTGATTTGCTTGCACCATAGTGATGAGCGCAGCCTTGAGCTCAAATCCATTATCTCCGATATCGATATTAGGCCCAGTACGGATGTTGGCGGTTGTTGGAGCAGAGAATTCACGTAGCGTCTTCTCAGCCATAGCTTCAAAAACTGGTGTCAAGTTAGCTTCTAATTCTTCTGATTCTTCTCATTTGGATGATGGAGCTTGCTCTTGTGAAGAACAAGTTTCAGTGGAGGGTGTTCTTGATGGTGATTCAAAAATGTCCCTCATTCTTGTAAACTTCCTTCTTAAGAGTTTCTCTGGATCTTCAGTGTAATTATCCGGGAGATCAAAAACCATTCATTCATTCATTACCCTGCATAAGATACACAAGTAGACAAAACAAGGGTAAGCCTATTTGAGTTAGAGGTCAATTGGGAGATCGATCTTATTGTGGTGCATATGGTTATCAATACTTTCCTAAGTTTATTAGCCTTCTCCAGCAACGGCGCCAAAAATGCTTGTTGGCATTTCTAACGTCACTGCAATAAATCTCAATTTCCTATCCCATGCAATGACGCTAAAAATGTTGGTATTAATTAACTTGCCTTTAGCTACTAGCCACTAGTCTCTTTACCCTTACTCCCAACTATGAAACTAGGTTGTCATCCCCAATTGTAAAGCTAGGAATAAACCTTGGTACTAATCTTATCATTTTATGTGACTAGGCAGAAATAAATAAAGATGAATACAAACGAAGAATGATTCTGCAAGCCGACAGATAATTATACTATTGTAGCATTTTACCTAGAGTATTACCAGGTTGTCATTTATATTTTACCACTGGGAAGGCATTGCTAAGAAGCTACTCTATAGTATTGATAACACTTATATATGCAGTGAATAAGAGATGTAGCCAATGTCAACTCTCCTCAACAATAGGAAGGTGTCATAAGATAAATAATAAATAATAGATAAATGATAAATATGATCAGTCATCTCATAATAATACTAATTCACTCATAGCAATTCTAAATATGTTAACGTCGTTTAATCAATTAATAGAGAAATAACTCCTAAGTATTCAAGCTACAGTCAAAGCTACTTTATTTAGTGCAAGTATGTCTAACAATCATTGCTAAGTTATACTTCTATAGTTCCCAAACATATCGAAGCAATGTACAGGAAAAGATGAGTACAGGAACCTCATGTATATAAATATACTCTTAACCTGACAATCCCACTCTACCAAGCCACCGTATGGGGGAAGGCCTACAAAGGACTCAATGGGTCTGTTACACCCACGATCTACCTCACTACCCGGCACGACTGGGGATATTCGCATATAAGTAATGCATCTAGGCACCATGCCTACACACAACCTACCACTCACCAACCGATCGAATTGATGAACGCTATACGAACCAGTGCATAAATATAATAGCAAACTAACTATACTAGACATATTAAAGTAGACGATGAACAATGCAATCAAGAACATAATAATAAAGAATAATGTTGCTAGTAATGATCATACAAACGCAGATATTACAATAAGAAAGAAAAGCTTAAGAACTATACCAGACTCTTCTCTTCTTGACAACGTCAGGAATCCAAGATCGATGAAGAACTTGACTTCCTCTACTCTAGATCTAACTAGGCTAAACTATAAACTAGAAGGCTATGAGGAACTAGAACTTGAAGCTCTAGATAACTTGATCACCAAATAACTCGAGTTGGAATGAATTGAATGAATTAGGGTTTCCTAGCGGGGTCTGGCTCTGCTTATATAGCTCGGTGGGATGCACGACAGCCGTTTGATCAAACCGACTTCACGTAGGGCTGAGATTGATCCTCAAAGGCGGTGGAAGAAGACTCCAAAAGATGACAGGTGGGTCCCATAGGGGAGGCCGCCCGGCCTGGGTGGTGGGGCCGGCCGGCCCTACCTAGAGGTGCCTCCTTCTCCCCTTCGCTTCGGTGTCTTCTATATCCTTCTAGAGTAGTTTGGCGTATTCCTGAGTTGCGGATAATTCCGTGGTGTAGACTTATAGCTATGCCCCTTTTTCTGTATTTTCTGGATCAGTCCCTGGAAATTGGTAAATCACCAAAACTCGTAGAAATTATTAGATAAAACCCTAGCCTTCTAGAGATTGATGTATGTTTCATGCCTTTTGATATATAAAAAGTTGACGCTATCCACCGTCAACAGAGACAAATAAACAATTCACTGGATGGAGAGACTTCAGCATGCTCAGGAGAAGACTGACGAGCAGTAGAAGCCTCGACAATAGAGGAAGCAGGCCTACAAGCACAAAAAGAAGTCAATAATAAGAGGCACACTCGAAAAAGAAGAAAGAAGGAAGAAAACTACATAACAGCGTAATGCTTACTTCAGAGGTCATTTGAAACTGTCCAGACTGTAACGGAACCGTCCAAATTATAAGAGCATAAGTATAAAAACAATCACCAAAGTGACTAAATTTTCACACTTGAGCCCATATAATCCCGGTAGTCCATTGAAATCACGAAGGACTTCAAATCAACCAACATATAAGCAAAGATCGTACTGATTCAACAAAACAAGTCACTTGTTACATCCTTTTCACAAGTAGTTCAGTATACATCAGAGTGCAAAATAATTATTACAACATAAGTTCAAAAGTAGCGAAAGCAAAGTAATTGAAATCAATTTTAAATATATGCCAGTGCCAAGGTCAATTCCAACAAAAGCAGTAGAGACAAAAGATATAAGAAGGATCATGCCCATGATCATACTCCACCGCTATGGTAGGAGCCATCCAACTCTTGCAATAGCCATGATACATCACAACCTGCAACAAGTGAGAATAAACCCCGATTACGAGGATGTACTCAGCTAGACTTACCCGTCATAAACCAGAAATAAATTGACACCAAGGAGTATGCAAGGCTTTATATAGGTGGGGCTAGCTTGACAACATTTTGCATAAAAGCATATTATAGGAGAGCATTACTTTATTATACTAGCAGCAGATTATTATTAATCAACCTTTCATCTAGATTAGCACCTGTGCTAAGCAATCACTTGATTATATACAAACATTAATAACCATATCAGGTTTATTCCAGCTATCAATATCATCATCATTATGATCATCATCAACATTAGAACCATCATTATTTAGTGAGTTCTACGATGCCAGGCAAGGTCTAGTTCTCACTATCCGGGAGAGACGGCGATTCGAATCAATTCCAACTGAGCTCAGGGGGTATTCCCAGCACACACCCAGACAGACCTAGCCAGGGTCGTCTTAAGTTACTCTTGGTACAACTCAGGCGCGGGCCCGGTTCTCGCGTTGGCAAAACCGGAAAGTTGGATAGCCAGGATGTTCAAACCATGCTAACCCAAGGACAACGCCAGGATCAGTTAGACATGCTTGCCCTTGGTCTAGTATGCCGCTATCCCGCGAATTGCCCAACCGCCCCCCATTTTCCCGTCTTGAGTTGAGCTACCGAGCTTCGCGGCCCCTCGGCACACAGGCCGGGCCAACTATGTGTTGGGCTGCGTTCAACATGACCAAGAGTGAAACAACACGTCCAGAACTTAACCGACTCAGACAGGGTCCACTGTCCCTGCCCAGTCTTCTTTTAATTTATCACATGGTTCTTTCCCACGATAGCACATATAGCCAACCGTGACCGGAGAAGTAACACCCTATATCTCGCGGATGACAGAAATCACCCGACTTCTACCGGTCTAAGCATGGCTAAGCATTTATCCCGATTCCCCGAACTAAATAGGATTCAAGGTATAATTTGCTGGACAAGGAGAGGATATAAATGCAGCAAGTGTTTCCAATCAACTCCTATAACTTAATGCAATAAACAACATAAAGTACTCAATTGTATTTTATAAAAGGTGGGAGACTTAGAATGCTCCGGGGCTTGCCTGGAATATGATCCAAGGTCAGTCAAGTTAGCTTGCACCATCTTCGGGTTCGACTCCAACATCTTGTCCTTCACGTAGTTCATCTAACGTACCTAGATGAGATGTATAATGCATATGTATGAATACATGGGAGTGCAGGAGATAATGTATCACATACAGAAAGCAAAGCAAGGATCAAATCACACTAGAAGATATAGCACTTAGAGAGAAAGGTATTCACAATCATACCAAATATATAGGTAACAAGCATATGAAACATGATACTAATATCACAAAATCTCAGGTATATTACTTAACCATCCATAAAGACATGATTCACACTTAGCAACACACAAAGCAAACAATTAGAACTAGAATCAACCAATTTCTGGACTGCACATAGTAGCTACAAGATTTATGTATAACTGGAGTTATACACATCCAAATAAAATGCAACAAGACAATCTAGAAAGCTTATAACATTGTCTACAATTCATCTTTAATCATCAAAGCATGATTCCCATGTTTAACAGGTCAAAATTGTACATGTACAGGATGAGGTCTAGAAATTTCAGAGAGAAACCATTTCTGAAGCTGAACATTACACAGCCATAACTCACAAGCTATAAAGTCTATAGCTATGAAAATTTAACACAAGCTAGATATGTAGGTATCTATAACTTTGTTATAGATAAGTTTTACAGCAAACATCATTAATAAGGTGCAATCATCAAAATTCTAGAAACTGTCCAGAAAGCATCCAAAAGGAATAAATAGAGTAAATAATATTTCATTCATGTTTCAAACACCAATTTAGGTACAACCAATGTTACCAACAGTTGACATATATTAAATAAACACTAGAAAACATAGTGTCCATTCCTAAATAAATTATTTCATATCCTTTTCTAATCATTTAGATAACAAGGTGAATTAAGGAACATATATGGAACACATATCAAAAGTGCATAATAAATTCTAACAAAATTACAGTAGCTCACATATACTCCCATTAGTCTACTGTACAAATTTCATAGCATTTTAATAAGTATAGCAACCTCTACAAAAAAGACAAATTGCTACAGCAATAAACCATGTGAGAGTAAGTACATTCTAAAACTCAATACTTTCAGTAAATACATGGCAATGTTAAGCATCCAGAGGTTACAACAACATTATGCAAAAGTAAGGAAGCTCATGTCACATTTTTATATATAGGAAACATATTCAATTGAACACATGGACATAGCTAACCTCATGCAAATGCAAGATCTGAAATTTCAGGACAGCAGTAGCTCAGTCACTTCTTTAGACCATAGTTGGAGTTATATAAATCAAAAAGAGATAAACCTAGACTTTCTAGAAAGCTTAGGTAATTGTCTACAACTCTCCTATTATTACCCAAAGCTTATTCACACATTTGAAAGACCAAACCACACCAAGACTCAATTCTGTTCAGACTTGGACAGATTCAGTTACTCTATTTCCCAAGCTCATAACTAGAGATTTAGCCCACCAAAAGTAGTGTTCTTAGACATTCTGGAAAGCTTAACAAAAGTACTACACATATTATATTATCTCCAAGACATGATTCCATAAGTACACAACTCAAACAAACCACACATTCAGATCTGTCCAGAGGACATGCAAATCCTGACAGCAAATTTCTAAAATCCATAACTCCTCAACCACCAGACCTATGGTCATGAAATTTTAGGACAAGCAAGATAAAGAAGTTAGCTACAACTTTTGTATTCACCACATAAATGTCACTACCACCAAAACTGTTCTAGCAGCCCAAATCAGCACACAAGCAAAAAGGGGCTTTCATGGGGATGCTTGCTAGGGTTGGGGGAAGCGAGGGAGATGGGTTGGGGCTTGCTCACCATGGTCTTGGGGTGCTCCAACAGTAGTATCTTGGCTAAGGATGCAATGAGGAAGGAGATCGAGGTGGGGCTCCTCCATGGCTAGGGTTTGGAGGAGATGACTTGGGGCTGTCCTCATCTTCTCCGGTGAGGATGAGGGCATGGGGAAGAGCAGCTCACCGCCGGCGTCGTCCTCCAGCAGGGGCTGGACGTCCTCCCCCTTCTTCTCTTCTTCCTCTCCTTCTTCTCTTCTCTTTCCCTTGCTCCTCCCTTTCTCTGCTGGCCGAAATAAGAGATGGGAGAGAAAGGGGGCTGCTGCACTTGCTGCTAATGGAAGAAGAAGAGGAGCACCAGCAGCTTCCACTCATGGAGGAGGAGAGGCAGGGCGCCATGGCTAAAGAATGGAGAGGAATGGTGGTGGTGCTGCTGTGTTTGTGCTGGTGGAGAGAAGAAGAAGTGGCATGGGGAATGGAGGGGGTGCTGCTGGTTGGTTTATAAAGGAAATAAAGGAATGGATGACTAAAGATGGATTTTCAGCACTAAACTCTGATTTGTGAGCTATTTTTGAGTAAGTTCTACACATTTCCAAGACTTGACCTTTAAATAAAGTTTGTTCCTTATAAAGTTTCCTACAACTTTGATTAAGATTGCTCAGCCATGCAAAGCCTCTAAGTTGCACATTTTAAACACTCAAACAAATCAGTCCTAGAGAGTCACCTAGGTCAAACCATGACTTAGAAGCTTAATTAGATAAAATGATCCACATAAACATTGTTCCATTAGGTATATTTGTAAAGTTCAAAAGACAATCATACATGTCATGACATTATATTAGCAAGCACTCATAAGTATGAAATGGCAACTAGGTAGCAAAACAAAAAGAAGGGCATAATTACTTGACATGCTTATGCTTATGTGATGATGGAATGATGCTCATGACATATAATGTAAGTAGATTAGTGTAAACTAACACCTGGGGTGTTACACAGACGCCTGCTCCGAGAAGCAACAGGAACAAGAAGAGAAGATAGATCAACCTTCCTCTCAGAAGAAGGAGGAAGATCCAAACCAAGAGAAGAGGAAGAACCCCCAGTGGCCTCAGAACGTCTAAAGATAAGAAAAGAACTCAGAAAAAGGTAGAGTCAGAATAAAACAACATAGAAAACAAAAGAAAACTCATCGATGAATGGCAAGGGGGATGGTGTCATGTCCATCATCATCTTCAACTTTATGAAGGACGACAGAAACACCACCTGAAAAAAGAGGTGTCAATGAAAAGAATACAACAAAGTCAGCGAAAGAAGAAAAATCAATATCTCTCACCTATGATAATATTACCTGAAGGAAGCAAAGGAGACGCAGAGGAAGGGCACAACTTCTTTCCCACAGGGTCAGAAGCACCCAAATTTGACCTCTTCCGCCTAGATGTCATAATTATATTAGCAATCCGTGGATCGGGAGTATACTCAACATATGAAACTTGACCAAAAGAGATCCTCGGAGTAAAGACTTCTAGCCCTAACCTCGGAGCAGAAGAAGAAGAAACCTCAACTTGAGAGGGATTGACAGCTAGATCAACAGGCACAACAAGCTCAAAAGCTCGGCCATAACCCTGAAAGAAAAGAGATAAAATTAATTAGAAGAAGCATAAAGGAAGAAAAGAGAGTACAATGCAAGATTACAAAAGATTACCTCTGGAGTAGGGTTGGAGGCAGAATACTCAAGCTCCGGTATTGCTGGCATACAAGGCACATTGGCAAGCATTTTACAAAGGCGCTCAAAGATCCCAAGTTGGAAAGTTCAGTATCCTGAACAATCCGAGAAGCATCACTGGCACCTTCATATTCAAAACCATAGTGCTCCCTCTGCATCAGAGGCTGCACACGGCGGCGAACGAAACTTGCAATAATACCATGACCAGTAAGACCAGATTCCTTAAGAAATTGAATTTTATCAAGAAAAGGCTTTAGGGAAGAAGTCTCAGCATCAGTAAGCTTCAGACCCCAACGGTCAGAGCGAGCAGGGGGAGTCAGATAATCAGAATCAAAGAAAGATGAAGGCTTGGGGATATAAAACCACTTATCATTCCACTTGAGGGGATCAATAAGGGAAAACTGGAAAAAAAAACCAAGTTTTCTACCTTGGACAGATTGTAGGACGCAACAACCAAGAGGAAGAGCAGCAACATTATTGGTAAATTTCAACCAAAAAATGGTAAATTTCAACCAAAAAAAGTAGCGAAACAGAGGAAGATAAGGAAGAATACCAAGGAACACCTCACAAAGATGAGCAACAGCAGCAAGGAAAAGAACTCCATTAGGTGTAAGATGATGAAGGGAGATCTCAAAGAACGCAAGAAATTCAAGAAAAAAGATAGAAGGGGGAAAGGTCAAGCCAAACAAGACAAAATGTTGGAACATCACCATCTGGCTCAGAGAAGGAGCAGGAACAAGATGCCCACTCAGAATCGCATACTCAGACAAAGTCTGGTGATGAAGAAGACCGCGGGAAACAAGTAGCTCCATCTCCGCTTCCATAGTCGTGCAAGCCGACCACTCCTTCTGCAAAGCACGCATCCTCAGAAAATTTAGATTTTCAATCCTATCAAGAAAGAATTCCTCATCTACCTCAGCAGGCACGACACTCTTTGATGATTTCTTCCCTATTCTAAAAGATCAGTCAAGAACAACGAACAAGACACGGGAAAAGCTCCGGCGGCGACAGGATGAGAGAGCTCAAGAAAGTTAGGGTTTCAGAAAGACTGGAAATTTGTCGCAAACAACCAAGAGCAGGTGAAGCAATCAAATGATAAGGCAGGACTATATAAGGCTTAGAAAAGGCCCATTAAGGCCCACTAGGCAACGGTTATAAAGGGAATTTTCCCGATCCCAATCTGTCAACCGGCAAAAGATGGAGACCCGTTACAGTACAGCGGTATCCAAGAAAAATAACCCAGCAGAGTATAAAACAACTCAAGAGATTACAGAACAACCCTAGAGATTGAGAAACAACCCAGAAGCAAGAGTAAAACAACCTAGAATACAATTACACACAGAAAAAAGTATAACAACATTACAGGACAAGCAGAGACAAAGTTCTGATGATACAAGAGTTTCAAATTTTCTTCTCAAATAAGGATTACAGGGGTACAACCGTAAAGGACCACAATACTTAGGATACATCAGATCTTACAAGGATGACAAAACAAGGGCTTACACCTAGACATCAGCCCAAAATATAAGCATGCAATAGATATTGGACAAAGAACCCTATAGAATTCGAGGTTAGGCAAGAACCTCCACCAAGATTCAATGTTACCAATAGCAGGAGTAGGCATCCTAGATCAACGTATTTTTTGAAGAGCGTAAACGCCTCAAAGAATGCCTCACATGTCAGGAACTTGCACTGGATGTCCGAACCCTTGAGGTGGATAACCAAGCAAGTGCCCCCAACGCATGCTGGCCTGAATTCCACCACACAAGAAAGGCAAGGTGGAGGACAGAACACTGGCTCAGTTCAAGTAATCCACCGAAGAAGAGCCAACAACATGCATTGGTCCAAAGCAAAGACATCATCGGAAGCAAGAAGGAAACACGCTGGAAGATGAGGCAACGCGATGAACGCTACCCACGTCACAACCGCTCCAACATTTGCCTCGACGGTGTCCCACAATGGACGACACGCCAAGATTAGCCTACTACTAATCTTGTTCACAACAACTCCAACATTCGCTACAAAGATTACAGATGAGCGGAGAAGACCCCAGGGGGCTCATCAAATTCACACACTATAATAAGTATATCATCCGTCACATTTCAAAGACACCAATGAGACTAAAGGAGACTAGAACAAGACCAAAGAGATGAATATTTCAGGCATCCAGGAGCCAGTATTTATAGATGAAAATCGATGTACATGCACCAAGCTCACAGAAGAAAAGGAATCACAAAAGGACAAAGTCACATGCAAAGTGGATAGTAGGAGAAGTAAAAGCTTCCCACTCATGGGAAAACAGTACATGCACGCCATAAAAGACAATACCAGACAATAGCAGAAGTAATTCCACCACCCAGGATGTATCCAAACGAAGCAACAGTGAAGGTCAATCATCAAAAAAGATAAGGAACCTTTAGCCGAGTTCTTTCTTCAGGCAAAAAGAACCTAGAAAGGCTCGGGGGCTGAAGGATACCCCAAGATAATGACATTTTTTTTAAAAAGACCCTCAGGCTCCTTTCTACAAAAAAAAGAAGCAAGAGGCTCGGGGGCTGAATGGTACCCCAAGATAACGACATTTTTCAAAAAGACCCTCAGGCTCCTTTCTACAAAAAAGAAGCAAGACTCCTTTCTATGAAAAGAAGCAAGAGGCTCGGGGGCTACACTCAATGAGTGCACTTAAAGTGCACTCCGAAGAAACAAGAAGAAGCAAAGTATAGATCATCTCAAGATCTCACTCTAAGAAAAGAATCCAGAGCTCAATCATGAAATGCTCGGGGGCTTGTCGACAGGGGAACATAGGGGTTCCTTACTGAAGACAACACGGAGTAAGTCCGTGTTATTTAGAAAATCAATACAGGAAAGAGCTTAAAACTCTATCGTGTAATCCGACTAGGAAACAAAAAGAACCCTCGGTAGCACCTGGACTATAAAGGGCTGTGGAGGGTACCCCTTGTAAACAGAACCAATACTCTATAATCAACAACAACCCAACTGGACTAGGGCTATTACTCGAGATACTCGAGGGCCTGAACCAGTATAAAGTCGCTCTCATCACGCGTATCAACCGTCAAGTTCCGTTAGATTCGACGAGACTCGAACAAACAACTGTCCCCGGTAACCCCGAGACAGGCTATCGGTGCTAAAACATCGACATTATGCTATTGCTTATGCTAGTAAAACTATGATAGGAGCTCAGCTTAATTATGCAACAACTAAAAAAGAGCTCTTGATTGTCGTCTTTGCTATTGATAAATTTAGATCTTACTTAGTGAGAGCTAAAGTAATTATTTACACTAATCATGCTGCTCTTAAATATTTGCTCACTAAGAAAGATGCTAAACCTCATTTAATAAAATGGATTTTGCTACTCCAAGAATTTGATTTAGAAATAAAAGATAGAAAAGGAGTAGAAAATCCTGTTACCGATCACTTGTCTAGAATGCAATTTAAGAATTTGCAGGAATTGCCTATTAATGATTCGCCGAGGGACGATATGCTATTCAAGGTAACAAGATCAGACCCGTGGTACACAAATATTATCAACTTTATGGTTGCAGGGTTATATAGCACCACGGGAAAATAAAAGAAAGCTCATTTATGAAAGTTGTCTCCACATATGGGATCCTCTGTATCTCTTCAGAGTCTGCGCTGATGGCTTGCTCAGAAGATGTATCGTGGAAGAGGGCATTCAGATTATTCAAAAGTGTCATTCATCACCATATGGAGGATATTATGGGGCATTCCGTACTCATGTAAAGATTTGGCAGAGTGGATTCTTTTGGCCAACCATGTATGAAGACACCAAAGACTATGTCCGGAGTTATAGATCATGTCAAAGACATAGAAATATTAATTCAAGAGATGCTATGCTACTCACCAACAATCTTTAGATTGAGCTCTTTGATGTCTAGGGAATTGATTATATGGGACCATTTATGAAGTCAAAGAACTGTAAGTACATCTTGGTGGCAGTTGACTACGTATCTAAGTGGGTAGAAGCTATTCCATGCAAGAATGCCAATTCAAAATACTCAAGGAAGATGTTTGAAGAAGTCATATTTTCAAGGTTCGGAACACCGCGGATGGTGATCAATGATGGAGGAACTCACTTTACCGATACAAAATTTCACAACTATTTGAAGAGTCATGGCATCCGTCACAACGTTGCCACTCCTTATCACCCATAGACAAGTGGCTAGGCAGAGACATCAAATAAATAAATTAAGAATATTCTACAGAAAACGGTAAATGAAATGGATACTATGTGGAAAGATCGGTTACCCGAAGCACTTTGGGCCTACCGAACTGCCTACAAGACACCTTTGGGTATGTCACCCTATCAACTAGTGTATGGGAAGACTTGTCACCTACCTGTGGAGTTAGAGCATAAAGCCCACTGGGCCATTAAGAGATGGAATATAGATTTTGAAGCCACTGGGAATAAAAGAAAAATGCAATTATCAGAATTAGAAGAGTGAAGATAGAAGGCTTATCATAATTCTAAGCTTTATAAAGAAAGAACCAAAAGATGGCATGGCAAGAGGATCAAGAAGAAAGAGTTTGCACCCGGAGACAAGGTATTACTTTTTAATTCCAGGATCAAATTATTCGGGCTTAGAAAGCTACAGAGTAAATGGAAAGGACCGTTTACGGTGGTTAACGCATCATCGCATAGAGCGGTAACTCTTCAATCACATGAAGGTACGTTATTCAAGATAAATGGTCATCGCCTTAAGATTTTTCTAGAACCTACTAGACCCCAGAGGTAGTTGAGGAGTTGGAGTTTATCCAATTACCTTAAATATGCTTATATTTTAACCGATTCGATCGAATCTTTAAACAACCGTCATCGGGAAGTAAATGGAGTACGTAACCGCCCGAGAAAGGGCACCCCGAGAGGATGCCATGTGGGGCCGGTCGGCCCTGGCAACAGTGCCGGGCGGCACCCCCTACTTTCTCTCGTGATCACCCAACTCTCTACCCCCTTCTGGAGTATTCCTCGACAGAATCCCGTAGGTTTAAACCTCATTCAGTTTCGCGATCGTATGCACCCTGTAGGATAGATTTAACCCCCTCTGCAAGCCTGCTGCCTATATACATACGCACCTAGACCCCCCCCAACCTCATACCATCCAAGCCTACTCCCTCATTCAGAGAAAATCCATCTAGTTCTAGTTCTAGCTCTAGTTCCAATGGCCGGAAAGGAGATCATCGTCTACGGAGCTGACTTCAACAAGATCCCAAAGGAAGAGTCGTTGGCCATCGTCCCTGCGCAGCCGAAGCCTCTCGCCATCGTCCCGCTGAAGAAGCTAGCTGAAATGCAGCCACGCCGGAGCTATGAGCAAGCCTACTACGCTCAAGCTCAACGTACGCTACCTGCGCCTCCTACGAGACTACTCTTGGAAGGACCATCCAAGGGGAAGCAGATCACTCTTCCCCGAAGTACTCAGCTTTCAAACCCTAAGCCAGGAGAAGAGCTTGTTAGTGTCAAGACTAATAAAGCTGGAGAGATAGAATGTGCCAAGTATAGGACCCGTTGTTGGCATTTCTAACGTCACTACTAAAAAGCAGAGATAAACCCTACTCCTAGCAATGACCCCAGAAATGGTTGGTATATAATTACTTGTCATTAGCAACTAGTCACTCTTGAATTACTAACATTCCTAAACATGAAGTAGGTTGTCATCCCCAATTATATTGCTAGGAAATTAACATAGATTTATATTGTACTACTGTGACTAGGCGGATAAAATATATGAATAAGATATAAATGTAAACTAATGGGTTCTCAAGCGTTTTACGGATAATTATACCCTTGTAGCATTTTACCTAGGGAAGTCTCCAAAGTTGTCGATTTATAATTATACCTCTGGGAAAGCTATGTAATAAACTATTATTGCCATATTGATGTGAAACTATGATAAACGATACTACCTAAGTCGTATACTCTACTTATAACAAAAGAGGTCACAAGATAAATAAAGATAAATGCGGGTGATAGCATAATCATCAAATATCATAATTAAAGATAATCATCGAGCATCTTACTAGTCATAATCATAGCTAGCCATTGGATAAACTACGGAGATAGGTCTATAACTACGTCAATTGAATAACTCTAATTAGTGCAACTACATCTAGTAATCATTGCTAAATCAACCCTAAATCATCATTGCATGTAAAGAGGCATCAACTAATGAGGGTATTAAGACCTAAGTCCCTCCTTCGCGACCGTGTGCCCATGCTAGTCCTACATACGGGGGTGGACTACGGAGGAACTAACGTAGTCAAGTCACCTACGCAGACTACCACACGTCCCGCATATCGGGGTGCACTCGCAGATAAACAAGACATCTAGACACCACGTCTACATATCGCCTATCATCTACCCATTGTACATATGGATAAACGCTATACGAACAATTACATGAATTCAATAAGATCGAAGTAACTAAACTAGACATATAATCAAAGTAGACAATGACTATTGCAATTAAGAACATATGAATATATTTAAAGTAAAGTCTCCCTAATCTGAATAATGAATACAATAAAGTAATTAAGAACTAGATCTATTACCGAACTCTCGCTCCAAATTGGGCGCCAGGGGCTCCAGATCCGATGAAGAACTAGATCTCCTCTACTTCTAATCTAGCTAGCTAATCCTATGAACTAGAAGGCTCTTGATGAACTTGAAGGCTCTTGATGCTTGATGGCTTGAGACCTTGATGAATAATGAATTGGCTCTCTCCAGGGGGGGGTCTACCCTCATATTTATAGTCCGGTGGGATGCGCGTGCGCCGCAGGATCAAACCGACGTAACGTAGGGGCCGAGACGCATCCTTGGAGGCGATGGAGGAACATTCCGAAGGGGGGAGCCAAACCCCTAATAGGGGCGCCGGCCGCCATGGTGGGGCCGGCCGGCCCCACCTGGCGGCCTCTGGCCCCCTCGCTCCTTCCGGTGTCTTCTGGAGTCTTCCTGAGTCTTCCCGTGATGTCCTTCGTGGCGGATAAGTTTCGTGGTTATTTTGCGTTAGAATCCCTCTTTTTCAGCTTTTCTGGAAATCACCCTGGAAATTACAGAATATGCAAAACTCGTGGAATTTGTCAGATAAAGCCCTAGACTAGTGTGTTATCTTGTTGTCCATCGGGTAAAAAGCCCTAGTAAAAGTTGACGCTAACAGGTGTCAACAATACCCCCAAGCTTTACCTTTTGCCAGTCCCTTGGCAAACACACCAAGTCTAGTTGATACTGTATTTGGATCAGAGTTGCTACAATATCATTATACTTTCCAAAGACACATGCTTTCAAACAAAATTTCCTCCGAATCAAACAATATATGCTCTAATCTTTAAACTTACTCATTTCACCTGTAATATGGGGTTTCACAGCTTTTGCATAAGTCTTGAGCAAATAAAAGATAGAACAATTAAGCTAAGTGCTATGTCTCAAATTCTTTGCAATACTAACATTCTGAAGTTTTTGATAGGTTTTCAGAATAAAACTCAGAGCTTAATTGTATGACACCCTCAAGTCTCTCAATGTATGTGGTATTTGTGGTTCTCTCTTGAGGCGTTAATGTTGTTATGCCCCCTATAGCTAAAGGTATATATAGTGGAGCTTATAGGATTGGCATTAACAAGGATAGACATACTTGCAAAACACGTATTGTAAAGTCAACTAGTGGATCCACAGAGAATCGAGGCATACACTCAAACCAAGATGTGCATGTGTATGGAATATGGTGGATGGGTGCATATGTGTTATTTATGGCTAACTCCTATTTCTACTTTTGCTCTTTTGGGAATGACTCTCTTTTAAAATCTTTCTCAGGAAAGACATGGGCTATCTTTATTATTTCTTTTTATTCAGGGAGGCGGGCATCTAGTACCCATTGTTTTTTTGATTGCTGGGACACTTGTCCATCTTTTACTCCTCTTTTTTTTATCTTTCTTTTCTTCATTTTGCATAGCCACATGTATCCTTTGAATACAATAAATGAATCGAGAGATATAATCAGGACTTAGAGCATTAAAGACAGGGGGTTATTCCTATAGGGTGTGTGTATATTTTTTTGCGTCCTCTCCCAAAGTGTAGGAGGTGAACATTTTATAATAAATATGTATGGAAGTATGGTGAATGATTGCAATTACTCCTTGAAGTAGGAATAATGCATATGTGAACTGGAGTGTGCAAATGATTCTTGGTTTTAAAAGCATGACAAGACTCTCATAAGGTATACAACACAGGTTGACTGAACTCAATGCAAAGCAAGCAGCTTAAATGTGAAAGGGTTCTCCTATCTTCTAAGATATTAATTTGGCTTTGGTAGGAATTCACATTTGTCATACGAGAGCTTATCATGTATTTTCTTAGTTTTTTAAAAAACAAAATCTCCAAAACTTAGTAATGCTAGGAAGAAGATAAATAGCAGCTCAACCTTTATGAATCATATCAATCAACTACCTAGACTTAGCGCAAGCTTATACCTCCACAATTAATGGTTCAGAATAAATTCTCAATTAAAACAACAATGCTTAGAACCAAGGAGATTTTAAGTTTGGCAAGTAGGTACTTTAGTAAGCATTATAACAGAGCAACTATTCATCACATCCAAAACATTTTTAGTGTTCATCGATTTTAATAGCTCTAGCCTGGACTAATTATACTCTAATAAATATAGAACTAAATATTTATTTGGTTTTATTAGTTATATATCTTTTGTAGTTTTAGATTAAACTCCTAACAAAAAGACTATGACCTTGTGGACCTTCATGTGTCCACATATTTTTTGGTATTTTATGATTATATAAAGTAGACTAAAAAATCGCTTAGGTGTAGTCACCGATAACTAGGGGATGCTCCTCCCCAAGCTTGATGATCGCAATATCTGGTGTAGATTCCTTTTAGAGCGGACTAGCTAATAGCGAACCCGGTGGTCACCACTGATAGTCCCTCCTTGCTATAATGTTGTTCCTGCATAAATACTCCGCAAGAAACCAAAACTCGAGGCTCGAATTGAATAATGGGTTAGCGGTCAGCCAAAGAGTAATTGATTACCTTTATGAGTTATTTTTATGTTGTCTAATTTAAGCAGGATTCCATATATATTTTTTTAAGATGCAAGAATTAAATATGAATGCTATATATATATATATATTTTTTGTTATTTCTATTTTTATGCCACCACAGTGGGTATTCCTTCGGAAAATGCCATAGGATATCCACATGGGGCTTTATGATGCCATGAATAATGCAATAAATATTTTTATTATTTTTAATATGTGAACAGATAATGCTACTAAATAAATTGAGTTTACTAATGCATTTAATGGGATAGCTACCATTCTGATCTTATGGCTAGGGTACGGAATTTAAAGTCTACCGACGGGACTTAGACAGAGTGAGCACTTACTCGGTGGGTTCATCGCCCGAGGTAACCTCGATCAACTCCCCATCTTGCGGTGATGCGTCGTGTGCCTCCTTCCATCTTGCTTCGGTCTCTTTTGCTTCTTTCTCTTCTAACTCTTGCTCTTCATCTTTGTTTTCCTTCTCCCACACTTCTAATCGTGCTAAGATCTCCTCCTTCTCTTCCTTGGCGATCTGGTCCATCCTTTCAGACTTCTTACGCCCAAATACTCCAAATAAGTGCTTGTTTATTCTCTTCTTGCTCTGGGAAGCGATCTTCATATTTCACGATCTTGCCGGGGAAAGTCTTCCCATCCACAAAGTGAGGCCGAAAGGCGGATGGTGTGCTTGGCGTCTTCTCCTCATTGCGTTGCTTTACGGCCTGCTCATGGTTATTTAATGTTCTAAATTGACAGCGTACCTTTCCTAGAGGTAGGTTGAAGTGGATTTGTCCGGACCCAATGTAGATGTTGGCGTTAGCGATGTAGAGGAACGGTCTTCCCAAGAGGATTGGGGAATCATCGTCTCCCCCGCATGTCAAGGACTAGAAAATCTGCAGGTATATATTGTCCTTGAATTCTTACCATGACATCCTTGACTACTCCTTCAGGGAACCTTAGTGATTGGTCCGCCATCTGCAACTGAATATATCTTGGGTATAAAGGTAAATTAAATAATTCATCATATACCTGCTTTGACATTACGTTGCAGCCTGATCCAGTGTCGCAGACGGTGTGAGGAAAGGTGGTGTCTTTGATAGTGCATTCAATGATTGGGACACCGGATCACCTCTCTTGATTGGAAATGGCTTGGGTTGTCTGCGTGATCGTTTTTACGTGTTGAGAGCAAAGGATTAGTTGAGTTGTCTCCTCAGGTGCATGCTTGGTCCTCCTCCATCTTCTGTTGTTTCTATTGTTCTTCTTCTTTGGCATTGGTTGCTGTTCTTGCTCTTCTTGTTGCTGAAATTGCTTCGGGGCTGCAGGAGCTTTCAGGATGCGGTTCTTGAATGTGAATCTCTCCTTCTTGTCTTTGATGGACAGGACGATCTTGGTAAACTCCGCATAGATGATGGCTTTTGTTGTGCATAGGAATGGTCGGCCCAAAATGATGGGTGCCTTCTCATCTACTCCTGTCTCCATGACCACGAAGTCAACTGGGACATATGACTGCCCCACTCTAATAACAACTTCTTCTAGTACTCCCTCAGGGTAGCAAATGGACTGATCTGCAAGCTGCAAGCGCATGTTTGTGTACAACAGGGGATCATTTAATATTTTCTCATAAATTACCTTGGGCATGATGTTGACACTTGCGCCGAAGTCGTAGATAGCCTCTGGAAAACTGTGGCATCCTATGGAGATAGGAATAACAGGTCTTCCAGGGTCTCCCATCTTCTCTGGTAGAGAGTGGTCAATCCACTGTACATCTGCAGGCTCAATATGATATTGGGTTGCATTATGAATATCAACAAGGTTAGCAGTTTCTAAATCTTCTGGTTGGCCTGGAATCTTGCCTTTCTCTAGTGGAGGAACAGCAGTAGCTAACTGAGCTAATTGTGATTCTAACATTTTATTAAAGCTATGCTGATTCTTTATGGCAGAAGCAAAAGTATCCATTCTAGCATGTATGTTTTCCTAAGTTTTATCATTTGATGTTAGGTTCCTAGTCATTTGATATAGTAGTTTGGATTGACTAGTAACTAATTCTCTCAAAGGCGGAAGGTTATAATTATTAAAGTTGTTACCTTGGTTGTTACCTTGGTAATTACCTTGTCGAGGTTGTTGATTCCACCCTTGATTTTGCCGAGGACGATAGTAGGTGTTATTGTTGATGAAGTTTACATCCTCTTGCGATGTAGGGCAACAACCGACACCGAGTGCCCGTAGTCTCCACATTCTTCACATGTCATATGGGAATTATTGACGTGCATGACTTCCTTCTTCTCGATATCGAGCTTTTTCATGATGAGGTCTAGCTTAGCAAAGGACCATGTCGGCTTCCTTGAGATGATGGATTCCTCCTCCCTTCTTGCGAGGTTGAGTACGTTCTTCATTGCATGTTGAGTTTGAGGCCATCTTCTCGAGAAGTGCTTTAGCATCACGAGCTTTAGTGACAGAAAGCTCCCCACCGCAAAGATCAATAGACTCACGGGTGCTAGAGATAAGCCCGTGATAGAAAGTCTGCATTAATAGCCACTCCTCTATCCCATGATGAGGACAGTCTTCAATATAGTTCTGGAATCTTTCCCATGCTTCAGTGAATGATTCATCATGTTGTTGTTGGAAACTTGAAATCTTCCCACGCAGAGCATTGGTCTTGGCTGTAGGAAAGAATTTTGCCAGGAAAGCAGTCGAGCATAGGTCCCATGTAGTGTGCTTATCTTTGTTGATGTAGAACCACTGCTTAGCTTTCCCCAATAATGAGAACGGGAAAAGACGGAGTAAGATAGCATCTTTTGATACTCCTCTGATAGTGAAGGTGCTGCAGATTTCTAGAAAGTGTTGTAAGTGTGCACTTGCATCCTCATGTCCTTTTCCACAGAATTGGCTGGCTTGAACCATGGTGATGAGAGCAGGCTTGAGCTCGAATCCATTCTCCCCGGTGTTGACCGCTTTGGTCCATCCGGATGTTTGTTTGTTGTTGGGGCAGAGAACTCTCGCAGTGACTTCTCACCATGTCTTCAAACGCAGAGCTAGGTTTTCACCAAAATACTCTTCTCGCTTGTTCTTCTACTTCTTCTTCGAATTCTTCTTCCAAAGTTGGAGCCGGCTCCTCCGAAGAGTTAGCTTGAGCAAAGCAAAGGGTGTTCTTGATGGTGACTCGAATTTCTCCCTTATTTCTGCAAGCCTTTTCCTTCTAAGGAGTTTCTCCGGATCGTCAAGAAAGTTCTTTGGAAGAGAAAAACCATTCATTCATCACCCCGCATAAGATAAGAAAATGATAACAACGAAGGGTGTACATGATAGAGTTAGAGATCGATTGGTAATATGACTTTATCCATGTGTATATAGGTCATCAATATGTTCTAAGTTTATTGTGCCTTCCCGAAACGGCGCCAAAAATCCTTGTTGGCATTTCTAACGTCACTACTAAAAAGCGTAGATAAACCCTACTCCTAGCAATGACCCCGAAATGGTTGGTATATAATTACTTGTCATTAGCAACTAGTCACTCTTGAATTACTAACATTCCTAAACATGAAGTAGGTTGTCATCCCCAATTATATTGCTAGGAAATTAACATAGATTTATATTGTACTACTGTGACTAGGCAGATAAAATATATGAATAAGATATAAATGTAAACTAATGGGTTCTCAAGCGGACGATAATTATACCCTTGTAGCATTTTACCTAGGGAAGTCTCCAGGTTGTCGATTTATAATTATACCTCTGGGAAAGCTATGTAATAAACTATTATTGCCATATTGATGTGAAACTATGATAAACGATACTACCTAAGTCGTATACTCTACTTATAACAAAGTGAGGTCACAAGATAAATAAAGATAAATGCGGGTGATAGCATAATCATCAAATATCATAATTAAAGATAATCATCGAGCATCTTACTAGTCATAATCATAGCTAGCCATTGGATAAACTACGGAGATAGGTCTATAACTACGTCAATTGAATAACTCTAATTAGTGCAACTACATCTAGTAATCATTGCTAAATCAACCCTAAATCATCATTGCATATAAAGAGGCATCAACTAATGAGGGTATTAAGACCAAAGTCACCTCCTTCGCGACCGTGCCCATGCTAGTCCTACATACGGGGGGTGGACTACGGAGGAACTAACGTAGTCTGTCACCTACGCAGACTACCACACGTCCCCGGCATATATCGGGTGCACTCGCAGATAAACAAGACATCTAGACACCACGCCTACATATCGCCTATCATCTACCCATTGTACATATGGATAAACGCTATACGAGCAATTACATGAATTCAATAAGACCGAAGTAACTAAACTAGACATATAATCAAAGTAGACAATGACTATTGCAATTAAGAACATATGAATATATTTAGAGTAAAGTCTCTCTAATCTGAATAATGAATACAATAAAGTAATTAAGAACTAGATCTATTACCGAACTCTCGCTCCGGCCGGGCCTTGGGCTCCAGATCCGATGAAGAACTAGATCTCCTCTACTTCTAATCTAGCTAGCTAATCCTATGAACTAGAAGGCTCTTGATGAACTTGAAGGCTCTTGATGCTTGATGGCTTGAGACCTTGATGAATAATGAATTGGCTCTCTCGGGGGGGTCTACCCTCATATTTATAGTCCTGGGATGCGCGTGCGCCGCAGATCAAACCGACGTAACGTAGGGCCGAGATGCATCCTTGGAGGCGGTGGAGGAACATTCCAGAAGGGGGGGCCAAACCCTAATAGGGGGGCACCGCCCGGCGCCATGGTGGGGCCGGCCGGCCCCACCTGGACGGCCTCGGCCCCCTCGCTCCTTCCGGTGTCTTCGGAGTCTTCCCGAGTCTTCCCGTGATGTCCTTCGTAACGGATAAGTTTCGTGGTTATTTTATGTTAGAATCCCTCTTTTTTCAGCTTTTTCCGAAATCACCCCGAAATTACGAATATGCAAAACTCGTGGAATTTGTCGAGATAAAGCCCTAGACTAGTGTGTTATCTTATTGTCCATCGGGTAAAAAGCCCTAGTAAAAGTTGACGCTAACAGGTGTCAACACCCGTCTCATGCTAGGTGGAGTTCGTGCTACTGAAGCTCAAGTTCGCTATACAGACAAGTGAAAGGTCCTAAATGGCTAAGGGGGTGAATAGCCTATAAAAATTCTTGCAAAGCACTTAAACAAACCGGTTAGTACACTAAATGGCGAAGCAAGTGTTGCGCTAGCCTAGAGAGGGGTTGCAAGCCAACCTATCCAATTCTAACAATCCTAATACACTAGGCACACTAAGATTACAATCCTTAGCAAGCAAACTAAACTACACAACCTAGTATGCTACTTTGCATAAATGTAATCGCAAGGAAGGGAACCAAGAGAGTGCAAACCGTGCCTTCGGGATGATGACCAATCACCGTCTTGTCAATACAATGAAACCCGAAGAGATGATCCAATAGAGAAATCCAAGTTGATCTCGAAGGATCAAACCACACAAGAACACCGAGGGACACAAGATTTTTATCCCGAGGTTCACGTGCTTGCCGGCACACTACTCCCTGTTGTGTCGACCACACACTCGGTAGTTCGGTGGCTAATCGGCGTCACAAGCCAAGCCCTCACCGGGCGCCACAAGAACTCACACAAAGTGAGGGTAACTCAATGACACGAGATTCCACTAAGGATTCCTTTCGTGATCTCCCACGGGGTGGGATCAACACCCCTCACAATCACTTCCGGAGTGGCCAAGAACAATCTTCAACCTTGCTCAACTCCGGCTCGCTGCTCCAACCGTCTAGGTGACGGCAATCACCAAGAGTAATAAGCTCAATCGCAGCAAGAACGCTCACTAGTGTCACTAGATGCTCAATCATAAGGCAAATGCACTAGAAGCTCTCCCAATCACTCTCTAGATCAATCAAGAGGCATGCAAAGAGAGGGAGATGGTTTGCTTAGCTCTAGAGGATGTCAAGTATGTTAAAGTGCCAAGAGAGACTCCCTAGAGCCGGCCAATTCACTTAAATAGGCGCCCACAAGAACACATAGCTGTTGCCTTCAAACCTCAGTTCCTGTGAACTGACCGGACGCGCAAGACGAAACGACCGGACGCGTCCGGTCCAGCCTCCGGTCACACATAAACGCCCACGTGTACTAGCCGTTTGAATTTTACCGTTCGCGCCCAATGTCACGAACCCACTCGCGCGCTGTCAGACAACGACCGGACGCGTCCGCTGCTATACCGGACGCCGCAGACAAAGGCGAGTCCGGCCGCCCACCGAGAGGTCCGTAAACGAAGTTTTTCTTAACCGGACGCATCCGCCGCCATCGACGGGACGCGCCAAGGCTCAGTCCGGTCCACACTCAGCTCAGTTCAACCGCAACCAGGACTTGGCACCGGACAGTCCGGTCACCAGCGTCCGGTCACCCTGGAAAACACACCGGACGCCACAGCTTGACCGGACACGTCCGGTCCCCTCCAGGACAGCGTCCGGTCACCTCTGAGTGACTGCTCTTCGTCCGACAACCTCTGAGTCCCGCCTCGCAAGCTCAGCGGGAGGGTTTTACACCCAAACCCCATCAACCCTTGCTCTCATGTGCCAACACAAAAGTGTCTCTCCACTTGTGCACGTGTGTTAGCATTTTCAAATGAATTTTGCAAGAGATTGTTAGCTCACTAGGTCCCTAATGCACATGTAAAGTCATTGCTCACCTAGTGGCACTTAGATAACCGATACTGCGTGACATCGCCCCTCTTAATAGTACGGTTATCAATCCTAAATCCGGCCATCAACTTCTCTACTCACCTATGGCCGGCAAAATACAAATGCCCTAGCATGTACCTTTGCCTCTCGCATTCCATCTTGCTCCTCATCTTCCTTCATCTCCAAGGGTGGCACTTGATCATCTTTGGTCTCCACCATCACCTTGATCACCATTCCATCACTTGGCTTGGACCTCCCCTTTCTCTAATGCTATACACTTAGCAATAGGGTTAGTCCTAGGTTTCATCAATTAGCCAAAACCAAACTAGGGCTTTCAATCTCCCCCTTTTTGGTAATTGATGACAACCTCCACAAAGATAAGAATTAAATTCAATTTTGGCTTTACACCACTTGTCCAAGCAATATGAGCTTATGAAATGAGTTGGACAAGTCATGTAAAACCTATTTGGTAGCTATGGCTCCCCCTACATGTGTGCTAAGAGTTTAGATTAGAAGCTTTGCACACATGATGGATAAGTCAGTTTTGGGAGAGTCATTTCTACCAAATTGATGCTAAGGTGTATAGAATGGACCTTTAAAGCGTGATGCCATCGGAGTGCACATCTTGAACCATCCTTAGCACCAACTCTAGCTAGAAACATCAAATAGCTAGAAACCCCATGAGATCAACATTAGAAGCACGGTTTCTAGATACCACTTGGAAAGTACCAAGAAAAATGCTACTTCTAGCTAGAACCTATACATGCTAGTAATCAATTCATCAATCAAGATCTATACTAACAAGCACCACACAAGCAAGAGAGATACCACTTATGAAATGAATACACCTAAGTGCAATGCAAGCAATCATATGGATATGCACATTCAAGTGCAATCAATTGTGTTCATGAGCTTGCTCCCCCTACTTCTGTGCTCTAAAATTTTGATCCCTTTACATTCTTCAATCTTCATCTACTCTTCCCCTTGATGCATGTTATCTTTGTATTCTCTCCCCTTTGTCATTAATGACCACAAAGGTATATGATCATGCGTGGTGTAGACTTGAAATTATGGAGGGAGTTTGGAGTAGAGAGATGATCACTTAAAGTTGAGAATCATTTGTTTCCATGAACTTCCTTCTCTTGTTGTTCAAACTAGCAAACTTGCATAAGTAATCTATCTCGGTTTGAACCAATGACAAGCTTCTTCACACATCTTTCAATGGTTATCTTGTGAATGTTGAACTAGATTCTTTCTTGCTCATTTAACAGATCAAACACTAGGGTCACATTCTCATGAACAAGTAATATTTAGCCACTAGATTATACAAGACATAGAAGCAATAGTGGCATAATATGTACTCAAAATCACTTTATTTTCATGAATGAGCCTAGTAAGCAAGAGATATCACTAGAAGAAATGTCTATATGCTCTAATCAAGTCCTTATTAAGTATGAATGCATCATGCCAAACAATTTCACCTTTGCATTAGTCGAAGCAGAGGCATGTCATATAGTTGGGGGTGCATTCATCTCATGTTGGAGAAGTCAAGAATGTTCAATTCATTTCTCAATGTGCAAAATCTCTTCTCATCAAGTGGCTTGGTAAAGATATCGGCAAGTTGATCATCGGTGCCAACACTCTCAATAGAAATGTCTTCCTTTGCTTGGTGATCTCTAATGAAGTGATGCCTTATGTCAATGTGCTTTGTCCTCGAATGTTGAACCGGATTGGTGGTGATCTTCACGGCACTTTTATTGTCACATAGCAATGGTACTTGTCCAAATTTGATTCCAAAATCCTTCAATGTGGCCTTCATCCATAGTAATTGAGCACAACAACTCCTCGCACTAATGTATTCGGCTTCGGCGGTAGAGAGTGCAACACTATTTTGCTTCTTGGACGACCATGAGACAAGTGACCTTCCTAGCAATTGGCATGTACCACTAGTGCTCTTTCTATCCACCTTGCATCCCGCATAGTCGGAGTCCGAATATCCAATCAACTCAAAGTTTGACCCCTTGGGATATCACAATCCAACATTTGGTGTGTGTGCTTAAGATATCTCAATATTCTCTTAGTTGCTTTCAAATGACTTTCTCTTGGTGAAGCTTGAAACCTTGCACATATGCACACACTAAACATGACATCTGGCCTAAAAGCGGTCACATAGAGTAGGCTTCCAATCATGGACCGATACAACTTTTGATCTACCATGTTGCCACTTGTATCCAAGTCAAGATGACCATTTGTTCCCATTGGTGTCCCAATTGACTTGGCTTCTTCCATTCCAAACTTCTTCAACATGTCCTTGATATACTTGCTTTGACTCACAAATGTGCCTTTCTTCAATTGCTTGATTTGTAGACCAAGGAAGTAGCTAAGCTCTCCAATCATAGATATCTCAAATTCTTTTGCCATCATTTCTCCAAACTCTTCACAAAAGTCTAGTTGGTTGATCTAAATATAATATCATCCACATAGATTTGCAACACAAACAAGTCCTTGCCAATCTTCTTGATGAAGAGAGTGTTATCAACCTTCCCCATCTTAAACTCTTTGGAGATCAAGAAATCTCTTAATCTCTCATACCATGTCCTTGGAGCTTGCTTCAAGCCATAGAGAGCCTTCTTCAACTTGTAGACATGGTTGGGCTTTTTGATATCTTCAAATCCCGGGGGTTGCTCAACATACACTAGCTCATTGATGAATCCATTCAAGAAAGCACTTTTCACATCCGTTTGATATAGCTTGATGTTGTGGGCACAAGCATAGGCTAATAAGATTCTAATTGCCTCCAATCTTGCAACCGGTGCATAGGTTTCTCCAAAGTCAAGACCTTCAACTTGAGTGTATCCTTGTGCTACCAATCTTGCTTTGTTTCTCACAACTATGCCATCTTGATCTTGCTTGTTCCAAAATACCCACTTGGTGCCAATAACATTGTAGTTCTTTGGACGCTCAACTAGTTCCCAAACTTGATTTCTTTCAAAGTTGTTGAGCTCTTCATGCATGGCATTGACCCAATCACAATCCATCAAAGTTTTTTCTATCTTCTTTGGCCCTATGGATGAGACAAATGAATAGTGTTCACAAAATAATGCCAATCTTGATCTTGTTTGCACACCACTTCTAATGTCACCAACCACCTAATCTAGAGGATGATCCCTTGCAATATGAGTTGGTTGGAGAACATGAGGTTGAGCACTAGAACTTGGTTGATCACTTGGTTAAGATGATGTACTAACTACTTGATCTTGCACTTGGGAGTCACTAGCTTGACTTTGAACTTGAGAACCACTAGCTTGCACATTTGGAGACACAATCACTTGATCTTTGTCATCTTCAACATCTACCACTTGTGTTGGCCTAATGTCACCAACATCCATTTCCTTCATGGCTTGTATCAATTGAGTTCCTCTCACATCATCAAGATTTTCTTCCTCATCTTGAGAGCCTTTGGTTTCATCAAATTCAACATCATGTACTTCCTCAACTATGCCATGAGTGAGATTCCAAACTCTATATGCTTTGCTTGTAGTGGAGTAACCGAGTAGGAATCCTTCATCACACTTCTTCTCAAATTTGCTCAACCGAGTGCCCTTCTTGAGAATGTAGCATTTGCATCCAAATACTCTAAAGTATGCAATGTTGGGCTTTCTTCCATTCAACAACTCATATGGTGTCTTCTCTAATAATAGCCTGACAATAGAGAGCCTATTTGAGCAATAGTTAGCGGTATTGATTGCTTCGGCCCAAAATGAATGATCCACATTGTATTCACTCAACATTGATCTTACCATGTCAATCAAAGTTCTATTCTTCCTTTCAACTAGCCCATTGGATTGAGGTGTATACTTGGCCGAGAATTGATGCTTAATTCCAAAGTCATCACATAGCTCTTCAATTCTTGTGTTCTTGAACTCACTACCATTGTCACTTCTCACTTTCTTGATAGATGTTTCAAACTCATTTTGGCTTCTCTTGACAAATGCCTTGAATGTGTCAAACATTTTACTTTTGTCGGCAAGAAAGAATACCCAAGTATATCTTGTGTAGTCATCCACTATCATAAATCTATATTTGTTTTCACCAATGCTCTCATACTTGGTTGGGCCAAATAGATCCATATGCAACAACTCAAATGCTTTGCTTGTACTCATCATGCTCTTGTTGGGATGAGTGTTGCCAACTTGTTTGCCCATTTGGCATGAATTACATAGCTTGTCTTTCTCAAACACCACATTCTTCAACCCTCTAACTAGATCATGCTTGATTAGCCGGTTGAGTTGCTTCATGCCAACATGTCCAAGTCTTCTATGCCATAGCCAACCCATGCTTGATTTGGAGAACAAACATGTTGTCAATTGAGCATCACTAGCATTGAAGTCCACAAGATAAAGATTCTCATATCTAAAACCTTTGAATATCAAGTTGCTTCCATCAACACTCACTATCTCAACATCATCAACACCAAATATGCATTTGAATCCAATATCACACAATTGAGCCACGGACAAGAGATTGAAGTTGAGAGATTCCACTAGCGACACATTGGAGATGGACATATCATTTGTAATTGCAATCTTTCCCAAGCCTTTTACCTTGCCTTTGCCATTGTCACCAAAAGTGATACTATCAACACCATTGCCACTTGATGAGATTGATTTGAACATTCTAGAATCCCCGGTCATATGTTGAGTGCACCCACTATCAAGCACCCAATGCCTTCCTCCGGCTTTGTAATTGACCTACAAAAATAAATCAATTCTTCTTAGGTACCCAAACTTGCTTGGGTCCTCCAAAGTTAGTCACTAAGCTTTTAGGCATCCAAATTGCCTTCTTCTTTGGGCCAACAATGGGAGCACCAATGAACTTAGTCTTCACACCATTAGCACCCTTGGTAAGCAAATAACAAGAATCAAACTTAATAGAGGATATGTTAGCATTCTTCTTGTTCTTGCAATATTGCTCTACATGCCCCATTTGCTTACAACTAGAGCAAAAACGTCCATTGCCCTTCACAAAACTAGTCTTGTGAGTGACAAAGGCCGCCTTGCCATTCTTGGGGGTATAGCCCAATCCCTCTTTGTTAAGGGAGAACCTTTAGCTACCCAAGCACTTTAGCAAGCGGGCATCTCTACCATAGGCCTTGCCTAAGGCATGAGTGAGCTCATTCACCTCTCTCTTGAGGGTCTCATTCTCCACCATGAGTGAGGCATCACAAGTGAAACCCTCACTAATAGTAGATGTGACATTGCTTGAGCTACAAGAGGGGTTAGTGGGACCAACAATAATAGGAGTATAGAATATTTCATCAAGAATATCACATGTTACTCCTACGTTGCATGTGTCTACAACATCCTCAATCTTAGCTTGATCAAGGAGGGAGGAGTGAGCCTTTTCAAGCTTGATGTGAGCTTTCTCAAGCTTCTCATGGGCTTCCATTAGCCTTTCATGAGTAGCATTGAGCTCATCAAAGGATTACTCAAGAGCTTTCTTGCTCTTGCGCAACTCTTTGCACTCCTTCCTCTTCTCCTCAATATAAGAGTGAGCATCTTGTAGCATGCTAATGAGGTCCTCCTTTGAGTACTCCTCATCATCATCACTCCCACTATCGCTCTCATCATCGGATAGTACCTTGGATGACTTGGCCATTAAGCATGTTGATGGAGCATCGAAGAGTGAAGTCTTGTTGGAGATGGCAAGACTAGCAAGCAACTTCTTCTTGGATTTCTTGTCATCTTCACTCTCATCATCACTATCACTTGAGGCATCACTATCCCATGTGACACAATATGATTGCCCCTTCTTCTTCTTCTTGTACTCAAGCTTCTTGTCCTTCTTTTCTTTCTTATCTTTCTTCTTCTTATCATCTTCATCACTATCATCATCACTATTGAATGAACAATCGGCAATGAAGTGATCTTTGCTCTTGCACCTAAAGCATCTCTTGGTCTTGGTGGCATCTCTTCTCTTTCTTGCACCATAGCCCTTCTTCTTCATGAATTTGCCAAATTTGTGCACTAAGAGAGCCATTGCTTCATCATCCACCTCACTTGAGCGTGTGCAAGCTTCATCTTCACTTGAGCTTTGCTTCTTGTTCTTGCCCTTGCACTTGGAGGAGGTGGCCTTGAATGCCACGGTCTTCTTCTTCTTCTCTTCCTCTTGAGAGCCCCCTTCCCGTTCCACACGGTAGGTGTCATGTGTGATCACCTCACCTAGTACTTGGTTAGGGGTCTTGGTATCCAACCCTTCTCTTACTAACATTGTGACCAAGAATTCAAATCTTGATGGCAAGCTTCTTAGGAACTTATGAGAGAAGTCCGCATTTTCTACCTTCTCACCTAAATTCTTCAAGTCATTGACAATCACTTGGAGACGGTGGAACATCTTCGGCACACTCTCATCATCTTGCATCTTGAAACTTGAGAGCTTGTCCTTGAGAATGTATACCTTGGCACTCTTCACAGCTTGTGTGCCCTCATATGTTTCCTCCAACCTAGTCCACACATCATGAGCTCTCTCCAAATTCTTGATTTGCTCGAACACCTTTACTTCCAAGGCTTCATAGAATGTGTTGATTGCAATGTCATTAAATTGGAGCTTTTCTTCTTCTCTTGCGGTTGGGTCGGTTGAATCAATCACGGCAAAGTCCTTGTCCACAACCTTCCAAACCTTCCTATTCAATGATTTCAAGTATGCACACATCTTTCTCTTCCAATGATCATAACCGGTGCCATCGAAGTGCGGTGGCTTCCCCACATGATTGATATGGTTGATTTGAGCCATTTTTACACCGTAGGTTGTTAAGCCTCAATCAACGGTGACCTCGGCTCTGATACCACTTGAAAGGTCCTAAATGGCTAGAGAAGGGTGAATAGCCTATAAAAATTTCTGCAAAGCATTTAAACACACCGGTTAGTACACTAAATGGCGAAGCAAGTGTTACGCTAGCCTAGAGAGGGGTTGCAAGCCAACCTATCCAATTCTAACAATCCTAATACACTAGGCACACTAAGATTACAATCCTTAGCAAGCAAACTAAACTACACAACCTAGTATGCTACTTTGCATAAATGTAATCGCAAGGAAAGGAACCGAGAGAGTGCAAACCGTGCCTTCGGGATGATGACCAATCACCATCTTGCCAATACAATGAAACCCGAAGAGATGATCCAATAGAGAAATCCAAGTTGATCTCGAAGGATCAAACCACACAAGAACACCGAGGGACACAAGATGAGACGACCCGTGATTTCCTCGAAGGGAAAATCCATAGAGTACATCGAATACAGTTGATACCATAGTTCATACATCGCGAAAGATACAGATTACAGAGTATTACAACACTTGTAACATGCCTAAGTACATCGTATTTTAGCGATAGACACACACACATGGATCATCATCAGAGTAGACGTAGCGTCATAGCGGGTGACGGCTCTTCCTTCGCGGAGAATCATCGGAGTTGGGGTAGGGTATCAGCGGGCGTAGACTTGATCTCCTTAACCAAACTTGAGTGTAGGAACGAGACCACCCAATCCTTTTAGCTCCATTACCGTCGTAGTTCTCCTCGGGTACCAAACCTGCTCAACTCTATCAGTACAATTTGTACTGGCCACTGGCTCCCACCCTATGCTTGCTTTGCTATGTGGTAAGTGGAATGCAAGGGTAGAGAAGAAGGCCTATATTTGGCTGTAGTTTTCCTATGCAAATTCATAATATAAATATAATATAGTTCGTCAAGTTTTAACCCATCTCATCCACACATCCATCCATCCCATCCACATCCACATCCATGTCCACACATCTCACCACACTCTCACTCTCTAGTCGGCAAGGAAGACTCCCGCTCCTCCTTGCCTCAACGGCCTAAGCCGGAATCCAACAACACCCAGGGGGAGAGAAGAAAAGGACACCTCTCACTATAACGATCGTATGGTACTCACAGGAATGTCCATACCAGGGACACGGCTATACGTATAGATTTAGTAACTCTACAGAGCTTGTACACCTAGAACCACAAGATCACCATCATCGACGATGCCTCGTCTAGGCTGATACCAAGCTGCCGCCTAACTGTCCCAATGCCACTCTACCACTCAGCTCTGGGGCACCCCGGAGATCCACCGGCACCCTGAGACTGTGAGACGTGGTACCGGATCCCGTGGATACCACGCTGTCTCAGGAGGGTGTGGGTCTCAGCACCCGTACCTCCCTACACTATCACCTACCAACCTAGTAGTAGCGGCCCGGGGGGCCCGCTAGTCGTCAAGTCGGACCCCGCCCATTCGAGAGACGAGTGGTGTGCACGAAAAGGTCCTGTGAACCGCAGAACGCCAAACCAGTCCCTTTAGTAGGACCGGGCAGGATATCTTCACAAGGGGCTCGACGCCCGTGCCTCGACGGCACCTCCATTCCGAGGATTCGTTCCACAAAGACACTCCTCCCCGGAATCTACTCACATCACATGTACCCGCCACAGGTACTCTCTCACATAGGGAGTGCCCAGATCACACTCTCCCGGCAAGACTTGTCCCCTGACTCGTCGTAGATCCTGCCCAGTCGACACAACCCTCACCACACACCCAAGACACACGCCAAGATCTCTCCCAAGTTATCCCCAGTTATCCAGTTTACAGCACCATGTGCCTTAGGCACACACACGCATGTATAAGTAGAGTAAGTGTGTAGCAAGTATCATGGAGTAGGCGAGCGTCTATCCTAGCAGCGGGTGTGCAGGGGGAAAGGTTGCGTCAAGGTAATGGCTTATCAAGCAATCTACCATGCATCCTATCACATTGATTTGCATAAAGTAAAGCACTAGCAGCTACACATTGCATGTCTAATAGGATTCTATGAGGTTGGGTGGGACGTGGCACCTGTTTATAGCAATCCATAGTCATCCATATCCAGCTGCCCTTCACGTCTCCTCCCTCCAGCGGATCTCCAATCCGTCCATCGGCACCACGATGCAGCTAACTCGATATAGCGACAAACAAGGCAAAAGAGCAATCAATCCCCAACCAAAATCCAATACTCCCTAAAAGGCAATAAGATAAAGAAGGAACCAGATAACTCCGGATAAACACTGAAAGACTTAGCCCTCGTGGAGAGTGTCCAATCCTTGGGCTCCAAACAAAGAGGTGGTTGTTTGTTAAGCATAAGCTCGGATCGAGGCCTCGAAATAGCCCGTACGTCCCGGGTCAACCATGTCGACACATACGGCTCCAAGAGAGGAGGCCTTGATCCTATCTTAACTTAAACAAACACCACGGGCTTGTGGTCTCTCAATCCGAACGTCATGGAAATTGGCGGGGACCGGGGGATCACAAGCAAGAATAAAGGGAAATAGGAACAATAGGGTTTGGCCCTTGTGGCCTTTAACCCGCAAGTCACAACTACTACATAAGATTCGAGTAAGAACGATTAACACGAACAGAGGAATTGTGACTTGGTTCTGAGGCTCTTTAGCTTACCTGTCATGGTAGCCGACGGTAGCAAAAGAGATTGGAACACAAACGACAGAGGAGCGGCTACAGGTCCTCTCGACCCGCTCGACACAACAACGTCGAGAGCTGAGGAGAGAGTAACACAACGAGAAAAGAGAGTTAGCTAGGCATGTCCATGTCACGCCCTCGGTCTCATCCTTGGTGAGGATGGTTTTCCAACGGTCGATCGGGTCGACTCGCATGGGTCCGAGGACAGGCCACAGACCATAGCTTCGCTAACTAGTAGAGACAGTCGGGTCTTTGATCCAATCGTCATGGCTAAGACGGGATCGAATATAGCGGCTAGTGGGGAAGAAAAAATGAAGTAGAAAGAGGGGGGCGGTGATCCACTCCTTCCAATGCACATGCCACAGCCAAAGGCAGGGCATCGAAGAGGAGCGATGCACAAGAGTACGAGTGCCTCATCCGCTTGTAGGATACCTTGACCAAGGTGCACTAAATGCACTAAGACGTTCCCCGAATTCTTAGCGGTGCGGTTGTCACCGCGAAAACCCAAGGAGTGTCACGGTCTTAATAGGTACAAGCATACAAGAGGGCTATGCACCATGGAACCAATAGAGGGAAGTAAAAGCAGGTTTCCCCTTTCCCTTGATCCACTCGCCACGGCAGTCGACGGGAATCAAAGGAGTGGGATCAAGAGAGCAATAATAGAACACCAATGAACTCGAACAAACATCAAACGGGATTTCGGTTCCACAGTACTTCGGTCCTCTTGACATGGCAATAGTCAATAATCGAAGTACTCGGGGTCAAGAGAGTCAATCCACGCCAACTCGTAGGGCACCATGACCGACGTGCTACTAGGGCGGCACAATGCTATTCCTAGGGTCCATAGCGATGCGGTTGTCACCGCTAGGTCCGAAGGAATGCTATGGTCTACATGGCTCAAGCATACGAGGTGGTTTGGGAAAAAGAGTAAGAGAAAGTAAGAGAGGGAACGAGGTAGAGCCCAATGGTCATGGCGAGATGACTCGCGGCCATAAGCTTTACCTACACGGGTAGGCTCTCGTCATATCACAACTATCGCTTCCTATCTCATCTCCCATTAGACTAGGTCATGAGGGGCTCATCAGATACGGGTAATATCCGCATCGCTAAGTCCCTAGTGACCATGTTCTAGGGCCGAATCAGGTCGCAACAATAGTAGCATGACAGAGAACTAAAAGTACGATAGAAGGGATGTGTTCGGCGTTACGACCATGGCGGGCGAACTCGCGATCGCACGTCCGAACACATCGCTCTCAATCGGCTCGAAGGCTCGGTCCACAGGCATTCACCACATAACACACAAGAGGCAACCTCACAACATAAGAACCAAATCGACACGACTAGCACAAGCGGAGTACACATCCATAGCACGAGAGGGAATAGACCGGCGTGAAGGCATGGCACAGGCAGGCATGTATATTGATAGAGTGCAACATTGGGAGTATGAACGGAAAAGACATGAGCTTTGCCGACGTCGAGGTTGGCGTCGGCGGGTTTTCAAGTTGGACCTTTGACGGGGAAGAGCGGGGTCGGCAAGGGCTTCCGCGGAGTGTGGCCGAAGGTGACTGGAGGTCCATGGCCAACCGGGCTTGGCCCTGGCCGGATGTAGCCTGCTGTAGCCACCTCTGGCCAGCTGCAGCTTGCTGCTGGCCAGCAGCGGCTGGCCGGGGCTGGCTGGGTGACTAGCCGGGGCTGGCTACAGCCTAGCCGAAGGAGGCTGAGGGCAGCCGGCAAAGGGCCGAGGCAGCGGAGCTCCGAGGGAGGCGTGGCAGAGGGCTCGGCTTCCCCGCGATGTGAAGAATCATGCACGGCGGCCGGTTTCAGCTTTGGGTGTCGGCAAGGAGGAGAAAAGAGGGGGGCTTGGCGCCGCGAGGCTCACCGATGGCGCACGGATGGTGATGACCGCTGCACGACAAGGAAGGAGGTGCTGGACGTGGATGGAGGGCTGACCGGCGTCGTGGCCTACCCTTGGCCGGCCATCGGCCAATCGTGGCTCGTTGTCGGCAAGCCATAGCCACGCCGTTGGCCAACAGCCAGCCGTAGACGGCCGGGGGCTTGCCGCCGCGGCCAAGGCCGGCCAACGCCATCTCGCGGGTTGGCCGGAGCGGCCGGGCGGGGGCGGGCGAAGCTGGTGTGCGGTGCCGCCAGCGCCGACGAGGTGGGAGGTGTCCCCTGGTTGGTGGAGCAGCGACCGGGCGCAGGGGGCTAACGCCGGGCGCCGCGGTGGAGTGCGGCCGGGCAGTGTGTTGCCGGCGCGGGCGCAACCGAAACGACCAGCGGCCGGCATGGCGCTGCATTTGAAAGAGGACGGCAAAGACGGTGCTTGGTGAAGGCGGTGACGCCGGGCTGGGCGATGTCATGGGCACCGCTAGCGTGAGGCACGCGGCAAAGCGTATTGGGCGCAAGGCCCGCCGGGCGGCAAAGCACGTAGGCGGACCGCGGGCGGCGGTGCCCGCCGGGCGGACGCGCGGCAGGGCGCGGGCGCGTTCTTCTGCGCGCGTGATCGGGCCGCGGGGCGCGCCGGGTGCGCGGGCGCGAGGCCACAGCGAGCCCGGGCGGCCGGCTTGGCTCGGCCTCGCCGGCCGGGCAGCCCGCCGATGATGCAGCGGAGCGGCTAGCCGGTGGTGGTTGTGTGGTGCTCGGCGCCGAAGAGGAGAGAGGGAGGGGAAGTGATGGCGGCGGCGAAAGGTGAGGAAGGGCGAAGCGGTGGAGCACGACGCCGGGCGCAGCGTGGCGCGAGCGAGAGGAAGGAAGGAAGAAGATGGCGGCGTAGGCGCACTCGAAGAAGATGGCGGCGGCTGTGATCGAAAAACGGGAAGCGGCGGCGTTTTCGATCTTATAGCGCGAGCTAGGGCTCCGCAGCGGACGGTCGACGCTCGTGCCGCCGATGGGGTGGCCGGGCACGGGAGGCGGATCCCGGCGCTTTCGCGGACGCCGCCGATTGCGGCGACGCGAAGCGCGAAGTCCTGGCGGCGGCCCCCTACGGAAGAGGCGAGCGGCCTCTAGGGTTCGGGAGGCGCGGGCGCAGCAGCCGCTTGGGCCGCACGCCACGGCCTGCGCGGGCCGTGAAGAGGGGGAGGGTGAGCTGGGCTGCTCGGCCCGTGGCGAAGAAGGAGAGGAGGGGAGGGAAGGAGTGGTCCGGCTGGGCTGCTGGGCTTCGTATTGAGTGGGCCTGTAGGAAGGAGAAGGGAATGGCCGTGATGGGCTGGACTGCCGATTTGGAGAGGAGGAAGGGAAGCTCAGGGCTGGTTCATAGCATTAGGTCCAAGAAAAAGAGAAGCTTTTCCTATTTTGCTAAGAGGGTTTAGATAGATTTTAAGAGAGGAAAAATATGAGAGTTTTCCTTAAGTAGATGAAGAGAGTAAATTGAAAAGAGGAATTTGTGATCAAACAAATTCCAATAGGGATTTAAGAGAGAGTTGCTATGGCTTGTGCACCCCAAAGTTCCAATCAAAACTCGAACTCAAAAACCAACTCCCAACACCGGCATTCTCCTACAAGCAAAACTATATGTATGCAGCGTTCCACTAGTGCACTCTCCCGTGTTTGACCTACGTATGCCTTAGCTACTACATGATTCACTCATTGTTTTTAAAAAGTTGGGATTTTTGGCGTTTGGTAAAACCCAGGATGTTACACAAGATTTTTATCCCGAGGTTCACGTGCTTGCCGGCACGCTACTCCCCGTTGTGTCGACCACACACTCGGTAGTTCGGTAGCTAATCGGTGTCACAAGCCAAGCCCTCACCGGGCGCCACAAGAACTCACACCATGTGAGGGTAACTCAATGACACGAGATTCCACTAAGCATTCCTTTCGCGATCTCCCGCGGGGTGTGATCAACACCCCACACAATCACCTCCGGAGTGGCCAAGAACAATCTTCAACCTTGCTCAACTCTGGCTCGCTGCTCCAACCGTCTAGGTGACGGCAATCACCAAGAGTAATAAGCACAATCGCAGCAAGAACGCTCACTAGTGCCACTAGATGCTCAATCACAAGGCAAATGCACTAGAAGCTCTCCCAATCACTCTCTAGATCAATCAAGAGGCATGCAAAGAGAGGGAGATGGTTTGCTTAGCTCTAGAGGATGTTAAGTATGTCAAAGTGCCAAGAGAGACACCCTAGAGCCGGCCAATTCACTTAAATAGGCGCCCACAAGAACACATAGCCGTTGCTTTCAAACCTCAGTTCCTGCGAACTGACCGGACGCGCAAGATGAAACGACCGGACGCGTCCGGTCCAGCGTCCGGTCGCATATAAACGCCCACATGTACTAGCCGTTTGAATTTTACCGTTCGCGCCCAACGTCACTAACCCACTCGCGCGCTGTCAGACAACGACCGGACGCGTCCACTGCTATACCGGACGCTCGCACAGTGCGAGTCCGGTCGCCCACCGTAGAGGTCCGTAAACGAGTTTTCTTTGACCGACGCGCCCGCCGCCAACCGGACCGACGCGCCTTTGCGTCCGGTCCACTCGCCTCGTTCGACCGCAAATCCAGGACTTGGCACCGACAGTCTGGTCACCGTCCGGTCACCCCGAAAACACACCGGACGCCACAGCTTGATCGGACGCGTCTGGTCCCCTCCAGAACAGCGTCCGGTCACCTCTAAGTGACTGCTCTTCGTCTGAAAACCTCTGAGTTCCGCCTCGCAAGCTCGGCGGGAGGGTTTTACACCCAAACCCCATCAACCCTTGCCCTCATGTGCCAACACAAAAGTGTCTCTCCCCTTGTGCACGTGTGTTAGCATTTTCAAATGAATTTTGCAAGAGATTGTTAGCTCACTAGGTCCCTAATGCACATGCAAAGTCATTGATCACCTAGTGGTACTTAGATAACCGATATTGCGTGACATCGCCTCTCTTAATAGTACAGTTATCAATCCTAAATCCGGCCATCAACTTCTCTACTCACCTATGGCCGGCAAAATAGAAATGCCCTAGCATGTACCTTTGCCTCTCGCATTCCATCTTGCTCCTCATCTTTCTTCATCTCCAAGGGTGGCACTTGATCATCTTTGGTCTCCACCATCACCTTGATCACCATTCCACCACTTGGCTTGGACATCCCCTTTCTCTAATGCTATACACTTAGCAATAGGGCTAGTCTTAGGTTTCATCAATTAGCCAAAACTAAACTAGGGCTTTCAACAAGAAGCCACCACCACCAAAGAGAGTTACACAACCCTCTGCTGCATCAAGCTCTGAGCCTAAGCATCCCAAGCCTACCTTGGCTATACTTGAAATAAGGACCAATGCTCTCTCTCAAGTTGTCTCGCCTCCAGTCAGCGAACAACCTCCAAGTCGCCACTATGAGCACCATGACCACCCAGATTAAAGAAAATATCAAGGAAATTCGTACCCTTAAGAAGGACAATGAGAAGCTCAAGAACACGATAGACGCTCTTAGAAAGGCGTAGTTACCCTATATATCTATGTAATAAGGCACAATCGAGTCAGTTAGGTTAAAAAAGTCAGTTTTCAGAGTTAGGTTAAAAGTTAGGTCAGTCGCCCTAAAAGTTAGGGGCAGTTATCATAGCTCGGTTGTTAAAGCATTGGTTAATAAAGTTCCTTATTTTTAATGTTCTTAGTTGTTACTATCTACTCTATCTTTCTATTTTTGGAATGTATTTGTCTCCACATGTTTTGCAGAAAGATTATAGGAAGAACAAGTGTGGGGGAAACACACTGGAACCATGAAAATCAATTCGCTCGGGAAAATTTCACGATTCGAAACAAAATCAACCCGAGAACCACGCACGGCGAAGTGGGCCCCGAGGAGACACCAAGGGATGCCGCCCGGCCTCCCTCCATGTGCCGGCCGGCCCACCACCTCCTCTTCCCCCCCTCTCACTTCGTCCACGGTCAAGTTTGAGCCCAATACTATTTAAATATATATGATTAACCTATTGTTTCGATCTAAATTAAAAATCACATGATAAATCACTTTTAAAGAGATGAAAAGATTGTTTAATTCATGGCTTCTGAACAAATTCACATAATTCTTTTTCTAGAAGTCATGATACTATTGGAAACTTATTTTTAGGGACCCCATGATTGCTTAAGTTGTTGAGGAGTATGATATAGTAGAATAATGAGATTTCAATTCTTAATGTTCTGTCTCTGGAGAAATTTTATTTCAAAAAGTAAAAATGATTAGCTGCACTTCTCCTTCATAGCAAAAGCAATGTCCTACCAGAGCCGTATTTAGGATAGATAAACTTTCTACATACTCTACTTGTTTGCATTGAGTTTGGTCAACCCTTATGACCGTAAGAGAGATTTATCATACTTTTGAATCAAGTGCCACATCTACATATTCACTACTCTAATCTGGAGTAGGCGCAATCATATTCTCAATTGAAAATGTTTTGCGCTTACACTGAGAGTGAACACCAAAAACATTCTTATAGGATAGCCACCGAACAAATGCTCCAAGTCCTGTTATTATCTCTCAATTATCAATTCCCAAAAGGAGGAATGAGCTATGCAAAAGTAAAAAAGTGGGAGTATAAAAAGATGAACAAGTGTCCAAAGCAAAGAAAACAATGGGTACTCAGATACTCGCCTCCAGAGAAAAAAAGAAGAAAAAAGAAATAAAAGATAGCTCATACTCTCCCTCGGTCATTCAAAAGAGAGATGTGTTTCAAGGAGCAATAGTAGAATTAGGATTATTATATTTCCACTTATTAAAGCTTGATTTGATTTTATGACTCATTTCTCTCTGGATCCATTGTTTGACTTTACAATAAATGACATGCAAGTATGACACAATTGTTACTTACCTGAGATCCACATAAACTTTTATATATAGGATAAAGGCTTCAATGTCAACAGCCTTGGTGAGGACCCAGAAATACCATATATAATAGTGATTTGAGAGTGCTATAAAAGGAGAAGGATACGCTATGATTTGTTTCCAAAATCTTCAAACTTATTCTCCTATGGATATTACTGAAGAAAAGAATGATCTATTTCATGTTATTCTACTTTTCAACCACTCAAAGATAGACACGTTGAATTCTGCAGTACATGATTGACCAGGGATGGTTTTATGTTGGATATGTTCTTAAGTTATGTCTTGATTGATCTTCATTCTCTATGATTACTTTTCAACCAACCATTTCTCGAGTACGAGTAAAAGCCTAAGTGTAGGAGAGCTTGTTAACGGTAGATAACGTCTGTATTTAACCGTCAATCTTCCTTGCATATTACAACAATATAATAGAATAGAAGGTTATTACTGACAATTTTCATGAGTTTTGGTGAATTGTCTGTTTTTCAGGGAGTCATCCAGAAAGTGCATAATTGAGGATTAAAGTGCATAAAAGCCACAAAACTTAACCGCGACAGAAAATATCACCAGAAGGATCAGAAAGGATCCAGAAGACACCAGAACGAAGCGGAGCCCGAGCCGTTTTGGGTGGGGCCAGCCGGCCCCACCAGCCAGGCTGACCGGCCTCCCTAGGTGGCCCCCACCTATCAGTCTGCATGCCTCTCCACCGTCTTTGAGGATGCATCTTGGCCCTACGTTAAGTCGGTTTGATCCTACGGTTGATGTTCATCCCACCGGACTATAAATATGAGCCTGTACCCCCTGGAAGAGAGCCAGATCAATGGACAGCTGAAGAGCCAGAAACCCTAATTTCTATTTAGTAGATCTAGGCTAGCAATCAAGAAAGGCTAGTTCAATCTAGAACTAGTTCTTGTTTAGAGATTAGAAAGATATAATTGGAGAGTAGAGTTCTGAAGGAGTTCCGGCCTGTTGGTGCTTCTTTATTGCTGTATTCTTCAAGATCAACCTCTCTCGCCTGGAGTTTGCATCTTGAGATCATTTGGTAGTCAACTTCTGGTTAAAGTAAGTGTTTTGTTCATATTATTCTTCTAGTTTGCAACTCTTATTGAGTACTTTGATCTTGATAGCTTCTTGATTGAAGTAGTATTCGTAGCGTAGACGTGGTGTTTGGGCTATGTTTACTTGTGAATGTCCCCTGATTTTTCGGATAGTGGTAGCTCGCGAAGGCGACTTATAGCTTCGTTGAATCCTCTGTAGTCCACTTCCCATTAATAGGTTTGGCAAGTAAAAGGTACTTGGTAGGAGAGAACTCTGATTTCTACTCCTATTTTATTAAGTTATCGCTTATGATCATATGATATAAAACAACCACTTTCAAAAACCAGAACTAGATAATTCACATTGTTCTCCTTATTCTCGCTATTTTCTATCTTGATTGTGCATTGGGTTAAGTTTATAGAGTTAGTCATCGTCACCTACTGTTTCTTTGGGTTCAATATTTAAAACCGGGTTTATCTTGGTGAAGTGCTACAATGGTATTATATCTGTGCGCTTGTGGATAATTTTATTTCTTGTGTGCATTTAATTAATACCAACACTTACATAGTCAGGAGCAGGATTATAGGATTAATCAGACCCAATCTGCCGATCGGCATATCAATTTACGGATCGATGGATCAAGATTACAAGGTAACAAGCATCTCTATTGATCCGGACGGATCAATCTATCATCCGGTCCTTGCAGCGCACTCCAGGGGGCTACATGCTCCGCTCAGCGCCGTCTTCATGGGCCGAGCCACACATAGTCGGGCGGCCCAGGCCTGTTCTTCAATGGTGTCCGAGGGAGTAATCCCCACAATGTGCTAGCAAGGTAGTGGACAGAACAAAAGCATCAGTTACTAATACCAAAATCTAAGGTAGATCTGTGGGTGCTCTTAGTTGCATTATTTAGTATCCGTTAATTGTTTCAAATTTGATGTCCTTCCCAAATGTAATTCAATGAGGGTACGAGAGGCAAATGTTGAAATGCTTCCAAGTCAATCAGGTTGTGATTGCAAACTTCTTATCAGTTGTTAAATTTTATTATTTTATTTCTCCTAAACTCGTTATAAATGTGCACAGGTAAATTTGCTAGTAATATTATTCTATTGTGATAAACTAGACATGTTGAAGATCTGTGACATCAATTAATCTGTACACTGTTTGTTATATTGACATTGTAGTAAAAATAAGACCTGCAAAGGCTTTTTAGCTAAAAAATAATTTTCATGACAAAGATGATTTCACAGGAAGCTCCATTTCTTTATTTTTTTCCATCCTAGCCATTTAGTTTTTGGGGTGCATAGTATTTGCAAATTTTGAGCCTACTAATATTTTTGAAGGTTAAAAAACAGCCCACGGAAGTTGTGAGCCCATATAAAATTCAGACTTTTACAGCCCTTAAAACAAAAGAATAAAAACTACAGCCTGTTCAATAAAATACAGGAAAAGAAGCCCATGGGCCTATTTAATGTTCATCTTGTGACCCAGGCTGGTGACTGACTGGTTAAAAAATCTTATAATCACCTTAACAGAACAGACAAAACAACACCCTTAGACTATCTTCAACAACAGACCCCAAACGCAAAATGCGTCACGCATAGTATATTTTGGGTATCAAAAACACGTTCCAACAGCAGAACTAAACCGAAGACCCATTTTAGGTTTATGCTCAACCAGAACACAGAAATCCATCGTCTCTCTCCTCGCTACGCAAATCTCCGGTGAGGTTCCTCCCACAGCGCTTGCACCTCCCTCGCCGCGCTCCACCCCAGGCAGGAACCTGCCTCGCGGCTCCAGCAGCGCCAGGTCCGCTGGTCGGGCGGCCAGCAACGCCGGGCCCAGCTCGCCCCGCGACACCGACGCAGGCAAGCCGCCGCGGGCACCTAGGCTCGGGCGGCGGCCCAGCCAAGGCGCAGCACCTCCGACTGCACGCCCAGCGGCTGTGGCTCCGTGTAGCGCCGGAGAGAACGGTGAGGAAGAGGAGGAGAGGGTGGCAGCGGCGGAGTTGGGGAAGAAGCCTGCGCGAGCTGGAAGAGGAAAGTTGCCGAGTTGGGGAAGAAGCCTGCGAGCTCCGCCCCGGCCACACGGGTGAGCCCCGCCCTCTAGCAGCAGCCCGGCCACCGCGCAGGCGAGCGCCATCGCCACCGCTGCCGTAGGAGAGAGCCGCCCGCAGCCGCGCCGCAGGCAAGCGCTGGCGAAGCGCTGCTCCTATCGCGCGCCGAAGGCAGGCGGGCGAAGCGCCGCCTGCTGCCGCGCCCAAGGCGCTCTGCCGCCCATCCTGCCTCCCCTCGGCGGTGACGGTGGCCAGCCCACCTCCCCGGCCTCAAGCCTCGCAGGACCTCCGCGCGTGGCCCGGCGGCCATGGTCGCGGGAGCCGCGAGCCTGCGAGCTCTCCACCCGCCCGGAGGTCGCCGGAGGTGCTGTCCCCCGCGTCCCAGCGCTCTCATCCGTCGGAGGTCACCGGAGGCGGCTCCTCTCCTCGGTCCGCGGCACACCGGAGGTAGGGAAGGAGGCCGCCGGTGCTTGGCAGGGAGCTCGGTGGGCGGAGCTCGGCGGGCAGCGCACGGAGCCTCTCTTTTTGCGTTTGCTGTTGGAGTTCAGCAGTTTTGGATGTGTTTTTCCTTGACTGTGCGTGACCCAAATGGTGAAATTGGTCTCGTGTTTGCATCAGCTCTGTTGGAGATAGTCTTAGATATCATCTTACGGTCTAGGCTGGTGCCTAATGGTTAAACAATCCATCAGTCACCTGCCACGGAGACAGACCATATAGCTCGCGACCCTGTCTCCCCCCCGAAACTTCGCGGCCTCGCGTCTGCGCGAGGCGAGGCAGGAGCCAGCCGTCGCCCGGCCGCCCCCGCCCCCCTGCCCGGTGCTCGCCCCACCACGCCGGGCGCCCGACTCCCCCCGGCGGCAGCGCCGCCCGCCCCACACGGCTCCGTGCCTCCGCCACTTCCAGTCCGGCTGCCGGCGGCGTCCCGAGGACCGCGTTAGCCGGTGCCTGGTGGCCTTCTGGACGGTGGGCGCATGACGCCTGGTGAGTCAGGTTTCCCATTTCCCAAATCTCATTTTCTTGCACAGTAAGCATTTTAGGGTTTGGTTGTTTGAATATTGGAGATTGGAGAATAGAGATTGGATCACTATAGAAGAGAAGTGTTTATCCTGGCTCCACCACTGCATTATCTATCTGTTCCTTCTGCACAAATTGAACTGTATCTAGGAGTCAAAGTAATATAATCTATGGCTAATTTAATTGTCACTGTAATGCATGTACTATTAGATATCAATGCTGAATGTTCGAATATCAAATTATTTTGATGATTGTAATATCTTAACTCTTAAGGATAACTGTGCTACATTTATATTTCAAGCTACTTAATTCTAGTGAAACATGAATGGTTTGCTGCTTCTATTGTTGTAGCTCGTTTCCACATTTTGATGCACATGATCTCCCCTTGCAATGTTGTTGCAAACTATAAAAGAGTTATGTAATCCTAGCTAAACATTGTCTTGATGCTCCTGCTTTTCAGCAATGTGATTTTATCTGGTGCACATGCAAATTTGCATGTCTTCGCGTTTTATATGGTATTTTTAGTCATCCCTACAATAAACTCTGATGGTTCCTGCTTTGTATCTGGTGTTTTATGGTTTAGAATTATTCCCAAGGAAACTAAGCTATGCGTCTATTGGCTGTTTCTATTTTTCTTGTTTCTCTTATCTCTTACACTCAACAAGAATTTCATTTGGATTCCAGATAATATGGCGGCCAAAATGGCTGGAGCTGTCCAAGTGCTCAAGGATGACACTGTTAAGCCTATCAATCCTATCAACGGGAAGTGGACTACAGAGGAACCAACGCAGCTATCACCTACGTGGACTACCACTATCCGGCTAATCAGGGGACATCCACAAGTAAACCTAGCCTAGGCACCACGCCTACACTACGAAATACAACCTCAATCTACAGCGTCCTATAGATCAAAGTACTCAATATGAGTTGCAAACTTAAGAACGAATAAGAACAATTGCTTACTTGAATCAGAATGTTGAATACAAAAGTACCTCAGAACGCAGCTCCGGGCGAGGGAGCCGAACCCCGAAGGATACAGTGAAGAAGCGCCGACATGCCGGAACTCCTCCAGAACTCTACTCCTCTACTCTATCTCTCTACTAGTCTCTCCTAATTGCTACACCTATCTTTTAGGCTCTAGAGAAGAGAGGTTATCCATTTGAGGGACACCTCTACAACTCATAATAATGGTGCACTAAAATATGAGGGTCTACCTCTTTATTTATAGCCTAGAAAAACCTCCCACCTCTTCTGGACAGGCGATGTGGAACTAATTCTTCCACCGTTTGCTCTGTTGGGCTATTATACATTCAACTTGGGCCTTCCAATCATCCCTCATGTGAGCCCACTCAAGGGAGCAGCCTGGGGCGCCTCTCTTGGGCCTCTATCATGCCATATGAGCCTCTTCTCACCTCATGGGCCTTGCTTGGGCGTGGGGCCCATTAGTGGTAATTCTCCTTTATTTATAAAATTAATATCTTTTCACTCCGGACTCCGAATATAGCAAATGATACGTTCGTTTCGATCGTCTCGATGAGCCCGTCTCAATGGTGTAGTCCAAATTATCTTTTGAGATACTTTTATTTGATGGAAAATTGCATATTCCTACAATACAAGTGAAAACACCAAAACTCATGGAACTCGTTAGAATCAAAACCTATAACTATGCTTTGTGATTTATTTTATATCAAATTATGCAATAGTTGGCGGTTATATTTGGTACTTAACGACCGTCAACAATACCCCCCACTTACCCTTTGCTAGTCCCTTAGCAAAGCCAAACTTAGTAGTGGATCGGAAGTTCTTTTTAATATTTTCACTTCCAATCAGGTACACATACCTTCAAACAAAAAATTCTCCCTTAAATTTAGAACAAATATATCATATTATTTATCATAGGGCTTATTGCTCTTACCTTGGATCTTGAGTAATTGCAAGATAGAACGATCAAATCAAGTACTATGTCTCTAGTTCTTTTACTTCACCTTTTATTCCGGAGTTTTTTTTTAATTTTCAAAAGCTCGAAAACATATGTTGTCAAATTAAACAATGGATCCAAAGAGAAAGTCAACCATACCATTGAATTGAGAGGTGCATGTACATGGAAAATGGAGTTGGATGTTTTTTTAATATATCACTCTCTTTTGTTTATTAAAGACATATGACTATGAGGCTAATTCTACTATCGGGCACGTGCCCATTTTTTTTTTTGATATTTATTTCGAAGTTTCGGACACTTGTCCCTTTTTATTTCCTCATGATCTATCTTTTTGAGGTTTCGAACACTTGTCCCTTTTTATTTCCTCGGATATTTTTTCGTAGCCATATATCCTCCAATAAACTTTTGAGAGGATAGCAATAGATAATTATGAGTATTTATACGGAAAATGGAATGTATAAATGATCTCAATTCAATAGCATGATAACTTCTCATAGGGTCAACAAAGCTTAATTTAACTCAATGCAATTATTAGTCATATTAATATTGGTAAATCTCCGAACTCTTGTGTTGTTTTAGAACAAGATAATAGCAAATCAGACCATCACATATCATATCCACCAACTACCTAGACTTTTAGATCAAGCATTTGCAACCCATGCATTTAATTTCGTTTTAAGGCATAATTATTAATTAGGAGAACTCGTGTTTGAAAGCTAGGTACTAGAAAGAAATTACGATAGAGCAACTATTCATCATTTCCACTTTAAGAAATTAGAGAGAGAGAGAGAGTTCTTTAAACATACTTTAATTATTTAATCTAACACACACTATAGCTTACTAAAATAAAACTAATAGTAAAGACATACCTTAATCACGATGATAACGGGGGTGCATCTCCGCCAAGCTAATCCCTTTCGATCGCGTCGAGCCTTCATGTGCTCGAATATTTTTGTGTTTTTTCTTAATTAAGGGTGAGCCTTCATGTGCTCACATATTTTTTTAGTATTTTTAAATTTTCCTATGATACTATTGTGAACTTTCATGTGCTCACATATTTTTAGTATTTTATGACTATATAAAATAGAATCGATAATCGCCTAGATATTTGCCATCTTTGGTGTCGATGATCTTCGTAGTGAGCTAACTAGCAGCGGTTCTCGTGGGTGCCACTGATAGACTCTCTCCTTGTCATAATGTTGTTCCTGCATAGTTATACTCCGACAAGAAAACCAAAACTCGAGGCTCGAATTTAATAATAGGTTAGCGATCAGCCAATAAGTGATTGATTGTTCTTTGAGTTGATTTGAATTGATAGATTCTAGCAGGATTCTCTTTCTAGGATTTTCTAGTTTAATTATGTAGAAATTAAATATGTGTGCATGATATATAGTTGTATTTTTATGCCTCCATAGAGAATATTTATTCGTATGGGGCTTAGGCTTTTTCATAATGCAAGAAAGTAAATACAGAAGCTATTATTATTATTCTTCTTCTTTATGCCACCACAGTAAATATTTCTACACGATCACCATAAGTTTATTCACGTGGGCTTTCAATATTTTATGATGCAGTAAATGAAGCAATAAAGATTTTTATTTTCTTTTTAATATTTGTGAAGATGAATATATTAAAGTGAAATTATTAATGTAGACAGGAATACTAATTAATTAGATAACTACCATATTACCTTATGGCAAGGGTATGAAATTTAAAGCTTACCGACAGGACTTCTTCTTCCACTCTTGTGTATCTCTCCATTTTAGAGATGGAGGTCATGATGGTTGCATACCTCTAGTGATGGTGATGCCACTGTTGTTGTTTGGTTTGGCCAATAGGTTGAAGTAGAGCTTTAATAGTAGCTGGCAGCGTCTTGCTCAGTGTGCATGTTCACGTAACTTTCACTTGTAGAATTAATAAAATTTTCTCGAAGTGTTGTCCTGTTTGCAAAACCAAGGTAGAGATCAAGTGCATGGGCTCGCTAGTGGAAAAACACCAACAGAACTAAAGTTATCCCTTTATTTATTTTTCTCTGTCCTTAGGCACATTGAACAAGACAAAGTTGGTATTGCATGATTTATGACACGAGTGGTAAGATCAAAAGATTAAGCATGGAATGTTGCATTTAAGTTCACATGGCAAAAAAGAGAGAAAATTGCTTAACCAATAGAAGGATTATCTATCTCTATATAAATTTTGCATGAGGATGACTATCATCTTCCAAAGATCGAATACAATGTTTTAGCTTGTTTGGTTAAGACTGAGATTAAGAGAATGGCGCCATGAACAATTTTAAAAAACAGATCATATTGAGTTGATTAGGTTAATCAATTAAAATTGTAACTCTAACATGTCTGTGTTTGTATTTATGTGTGCACCAAGATCAAGAGAAGAGCAGTGACCATTTATCTTAAAATATTATCTTCATTATTAGAGCGTGATGGCACTAAGTGATGAAGGGTAGATGACTGGTGGTCCTTTCCTTCTCTTGTATCTTGGGTTGTTCATAAACATCTTGTCTCCTCTATTGCACTCATTCTTTTGCCATCTTTTGCTTTCTTTGATCTTTTGACTCTTTTCACTCCAGTCATTATTATGCCTGCAACAGATTAGTGGACAACACATACCCGAAGGAGTATACAACTTTTGAACATAGGCTTGCTTGTCCAGTATTTTATTTTGTTCTGTCTATGCTAATGAAAGGATAGTATTGATATTGTTTTAGCATAGATTATGTTTTATACAGACATGGCTTAAGACAAAGCAACTTGCAGTAGTAGATAAAATCATCAATACTCACAGTTCTTTCATCCACGATGAATGAGCTGTGTCTTCTTCTATAAAGTTATTGAAGCCTGTCATGCGTTCTTTTTTATCTCTGATTTGAATTCATCTCATGACTTACCCAGATTAATTTTTTTAAAAATTTTCTATAGGGGTTAGTCTACAAAATATTCAATGTCTACTACAGTATATTATCAGTTCAAAAATCAAACTAGACACCACGTCTAATTTGATTTAGGAAGGCATTTTAACCTAAGCACCACGCTTAATTCAAAAAGCCTTTGAAAGTAAAATCAACACACCTCTTGGTTCAAAAATCAAACTAAACACCTTGTCTAATTATGACTCAAGAAAACAGTTTAAACTAAGCGCCATGCCTAATTCAAAAGGTGTATGAAATTTCTCCAAACCTTAAGCATACTATAGCAAACAAAGGTAACATGAAAGTTTATAGAGTGTTATTTGAACGGAGACAAAAGAGCATGATTAACAAATTGAATAAAGGTAGAGACAACCAATATTAGCAACATAAGATTTTCTAAATGAGGCCATTCCCCCAAGCTGGAATTTTGCAAAGCAAAATTAAGCTTGGATGGATATAATGTTACATAATGATTGGTGGGACATACCTGGTGTTGTTACCCTTCATTCTTTCACTTCAAGCCTAGAATGGTTAGTGACAAAAATACCAAAGGAATATTTTGATAATTATATTTCTATGCTAAAGGTGCAAGCTCAATTTATTTTTAAGAGTGCTTATTTTGGGACACAAAGTTGTTCTTGGAAAACCTTCTGATTATTATACTTCGAGTTGGTGAGGTGATTTCTTCTAGAACATTAGTCTTTGTGCACCTATATCAAGATTACAACGAGATCTACAATATTTATGATAAACATATGCATCTACAACCACACTTTTAATGATTTTATGAACAGGTAAAATAAGGGGGTTGAAGATCTCGTGTGTGATAATGTTATAGAGACTCATTGATCCAGGAGATTTCTCATATGACATTGAATTTGATAAAGTGTTAATGAGATAATTCCCATACTCATCGATGTGATCTCCCTTTTCAAACTCCAAGGGTGTCTCTTCATGGTTGTCTATAGGCAACAAGTTTGTCCCTATTATTTCATACCTATGACATTTATTGGATATTTTATTTTCTAGGATTTCCCATGAATCGATATCTCCAAGGTTGGTCTCGTCTAAAGTTTCCTCTAAACATGGGTGAGTTCTGTTTATTGATTTAAGCTCACTATCTGAATTCAAACCAAGTTTAAATGCTAGTTCTAAAGCTTCGTCCTCTTCCATCCATTCTTTTACAATAGCATATGTATTTCTAGTATGTTCTACACATTCCTGCCATTGTCATTGCTCTTCTTGGGTATTCCCATTATCTTCATGACTCTTATTCTTGAGATGTCTTGATGGATTTCTAGGGTCATTATGTAGTTTAGTAGAAAGAACATAAGAAGGTTCATTGGGGTCAAGGATGGGTTTAGAGATGGGTTCAGAGACATTTACTGTGGGCATAGAGGGGGAGAAGATAGAATTTATTCCTAAGTGGCTTGGCTCTCCTTCTATGGCATCACTCGACATGCTATCCTTGGACTCTTTCCAATGTTTTTCAGGAGGGAAAGGAAGTTGACGACACTTTTCCCAAGATGCTCTTCTGAGAAGATCTGATGTACATTGATTTATGGGCATCTTAGCTAATTGGAAGTCTAAATCATCGAAGTGGAATTTCAAAGGTTTAGGATTGATAGCTAAATCTTGAGAATGGAATGATTGTGTTTTAGCTACCAAGACTTCCGTGTTTAGTTCGGGTGATGAGTCCTTCTCTTCCTTGGGGAGCTCAGAATTAGCTAGAGCTACTTTTTTGAGCATAGCTCTTGCTTCACTTATAGGCAAATAAGGAAAGGCTCCTCCAAAGGATAAATTAAGGGATTCCCGATAACTCTTGGTAAGACCCAATAAAAGTGTTGAATAAGCACGGGGTTTGGAAAACCAAGGTCAGGACCAGATGTAACAAGTTCATTAAAACGATCCCAAGATGTACTAAGAGATTCTTATTCTAGTTGCCTAAAAGTTAGAACCTCTTTCCAAAGGTTAACTACTCTATGGATGGAAAAGAAATATAAACAAAATTTAGAGTATAATGTTTACCAATCACCTTGCATACTCCCTACGGCTCGATTATACCAACGTTTGGCTCTTCCAGTCAAGGAGAACGGAAAAAGCTTCCATCTAATAGTCTTATCGGACATGCTAGCAATCCGCAAGCATGCACAGGTCTGCTCGAATTCTTGTAAGTGTGAGTATGGGTTTTCGTTACCTTCTCCCGAGAAGGGTTTATCCCGAATCATATTAATTAAACATGGGCACAGCTCATAGCCAGGTGTTATGATAGGTTCATTAGATTTTGGTGGCTCGAAGCTTTCGCGCATGCCATAAAGACAGATAGGAATAGAATTAAAAGCATCCATAAGGATGAACACAAAAATAATGAAGAGAATGGGATAAAATAGGAAAATATAAAAGTATAATACAAGATTAAGCTAGACTAAGTCAAAATCAGCAAACCGTTTCCTGGCAACGGCGCCAAAAATACTTGTTGGTATAAATTAACTGCACTCCTTTAAATAAGATTTAAGTAAGATTATCCGCAAGCGCACAGATATCGTACCAATGTCACATTTTATCCGGAGGTTTTAAATATCGTATCCACAGGGAACAGTTGTGATTATGACAAAGTCTATAGATTTAACCCAACAATTAGGTAAGATAAATATCGAGAACGAGGAGATAGCTAATGACTTCTAGTTCTGACAACCGGTAAGCTTTGTATAAAACCGTTCTAACTGGGGCAAGTATCCCGAATCGGGCGTAAATCGAGTTCTCTCCTACCAAGAACCTATAAGCCTATCAATCCTATCAACGGAAAGTGGACTACAGAGGAACCAACACAGCTGTCACCTACGTGGACTACCACTATCCAGCTAATCAGGGGACATCCATAAGTAAGGCACCACGCCTACACTACGAAATACAACCTCAATCTACAGCGTCCTATAGATCAAAGTACTCAATATGAGTTGCAAACTTAAGAACGAATAAGAACAATTGCTTACTTGAATCAGAATGTTGAATACAAAAGTATCTCAGAATGCAGCTCTGGGCGAGGGAGCCGAACCCCGAAGAATATAGTGAAGAAGCACCGACATGCCGGAACTCCTCCAGAACTCTACTCCTCTACTCTATCTCTCTACTAGTCTCTCCAAATTGCTACACCTATCTTTTAGGCTCTGGAGAATAGAGGTTATCCATTCGAGGGACACCTCTACAACTCATAATAATGGTGCACTAAAATATGAGGGTCTACCTCTTTATTTATAGCCTAGAAAAACCTTCCACCTCTTCTGGACAGGCGATGTGGGACTAATTCTTCCACCGTTTGCTCTGTTGGGCTATTATACATTCAACTTGGGCCTTCCAATCATCCCTCATGTGAGCCCACTCAAGGGAGCAGCTTGGGGCGCCTCTCTTAGGCCTCTATCATGCCATATGAGCCTCTTCTCATATCATGGGCCTTGCTTGGGCGTGGGGCCCATTAGTGGTAATTCTCCTTTATTTGTAAAATTAATATCTTTTCACACTGGACTTCGAATATAGCAAATGATATGTCCGTTTTGATCGTCTCGACGAGCCCGTCGGAATGGTGTAGTCTAAATCATCATTTGAGATACTTTTATTTGATGGAAAATTGCATATTCCTACAATACAAGTGAAAACACCAAAACTCGTGGAACTCGTTAGAATCAAAACCTACAACTATGCTTTGTGATTTATTTTATATCAAATTATGCAATAGTTGACGGTTATATTTGGTATTTAATGACCGTCAACAGTACGTTGTTCGTTCTAGCTTTGATTTGAGGCCATCTTCTCAACGAGTGCTGTTGCTTCGGCGAGCTTAAGTGACAAGAAAGCTCCTCCAGCTGCAGCATCCATGGACTCACGAGTACTAGAAACTAGTCCAAGATAGAAAGTCTGCATAAGTAGCCAATCCTCCATTCCATGATGAGGGCATTCTACAATGTAGTCTTGAAAGCGTTCCTATGCCTCGGCGAACGATTCATCATGTTGCTGTTGAAAACTTGAGATCTTCCCACGCAGAGCAGTGGTCTTGTCTGTTGGAAAAGAATCGGCCAGGAAAGCAGTAGAGCATTTGTCCCATGTAGTGTTGGTTGCCTTGTTGTTATAGAACCACTGTTTTGCTTTTTCTAGTAGTGAAAATGGAAATAGGCGAAGCAAGATAGCATCTTTTGGGACATCTTTGATCTTAGAGGTGCTGCATATCTCCAGAAAGTGTTGTAAGTGTGCACTTGCATCTTCATGTGCCTTTCTATAAAACTGATTTGCTTGCACCATAGTGATGAGCGCAGGCTTGAGCTCAAATCCATTATCTCCGATATGGACATTAGGTCAAGTACGGATGTTGGCGGTTGTTGGAGCAGAAAATTCACGTAGCGTTTTCTCAGCCATAGCTTCAAAACGGTGTCAAGTTAGCTTCTAATTCTTCTCCTTCGGATGATGGAGCTTGCTCTTGTGATGAACATGTTTCAATGGAGGGTGTTCTTGACGGTGATTCAAAAATGTCCCTCGTTATTGCAAACTTTCTTCTTCTTAAGAGTTTCTCTGGATCTTCGGTGTAATTATCCGGGAGATCAAAAACCATTCATTTATTCATTATCCTAAATAAGATAAACAAGTAGATGAAACAAGGGTAAGCCTGTTTGAGTTAGAGGTCAATTGGGTGATCGATCTTATTGTGGTGCATATGGTTGTGGTGCATATGGTTATCAATACTTTCCTAAGTTTATTAGCCTTCCCCGGCAACGGCGCAAAAAATGCTTGTTGGTATTTCTAACGTCACTGCAATAAATCTCAAATTCCTATCCCACGCAATGACGCTAAAAATGTTGGTATTGATTAACTTGCCTTTAGCAACTAGCCACTAGTCTCTTTACCCTTACTCCTAACTATTAAACTAGGTTGTCATCCCCAATTGTAGAGCTAGGAATAAATATTGGTACTAAATCTTATCATTTTATGTGACTAGGCAGAAATAAATAAAGATGAATATAAACTAAGAATGATTCTGCAAGCGGACAGATAATTATACCATTGTAGCATTTTACCTAGAGTATTACCAGGTTGTCATTTATATTTTACCACTGGGAAGGCATTGCTAAGAAGCTACTCTATAGTATTGATAACACTTATATATGCAAAGTGAATAAGAGATGTAGCCAATGTCAACTCTCCTCAACAACGGGAAGGTGTCACAAGATAAATAATAAATAATAGATAAATGATAAATATGATCAGTCATCTCATAATAATACTAATTCACTCATAGCAATTCTAAACATGTTAACGTCGTCTAATCAATTAATAGAGAAATAACTCCTAAGTATTTAAGCTACAGTTAAAGCTACTTCATTTAGTGCAAGTATGTCTAACAATCATTGCTAAGTTATACTACTATAGTTCCCAAACACATCGGAGCAATGTACAGGAAAAGATGAGTACAGGAACCTCATGTATGTAAATATACTCTTAACCCGACAATCCCACTCTACCAATCCAATCGCACGGGCGAAGGCCTACAAAGGACTCAATGGGTCTATCACACCCACGATCTACCTCACTACCCGGCACGACTGGGATATTCGTAGATAAGTAATGCATCTAGGCACCATGCCTACACACAACCTACCACTCACCAACCGATCGAATTGATGAACGCTATACGAACCAGTGCATGAATATAATAGCAAACTAACTATACTAGACATATTAAAGTAGACGATGAACAATGCAATCAAGAATATAATAATGAAGAACAATGTTGCTAGTAATAATCGTACAAACGCAGATATTACAATAACAAAGAAAAGCTTAAGAACTATACCAGACTCTTCTCTTCTTGACAACGTCAGGAATCCAAGATCGATGAAGAACTTGACTTTCTCTACTCTAAATCTAACTAGGCTAAACTATGAACTAGAAGGCTATGAGAAACTAGAACTTGAAGCTCTAGATGACTTGATCACCAAATGACTCGAGTTGGAATGAATTGAATGAATTAGGGTTTTCTAGGGGGTCTGGCTCCGCTTATATAGCCCGGTGGGATGCACGACAGCCGTTTGATCAAACCGACTTCACGTATGGCGGAGATTGATCCTCAAAGGTAGTGGAAGAAGACTCCAGAAGATGACAGGTGGGTCCCATAGGGGGAGGCCGACCGGCCTGGGTGGTGGGGCCGGCCGGCCCCACCTGGAGGTGCCTCCTTCTCCCCTTCACTCCGGTGTCTTCTGGATCCTTCTAGAGTAGTTTGGCGTATTCCTGAGTTGCGGATAATTCTGTGGTGTAGATTTATAGTTATGCCCCTTTTTCGGTGTTTTCTGGATTAGTCCCTAGAAATTGGTAAATCACCAAAACTCATAGAAATTGTTAGATAAAACCCTAGCCTTCTAGAGATTGATGTATGTTTCATGCCTTTTGATAAATAAAAAGTTGACACTATCCACCGTCAACAAGCACCCACATATTTCACCACAATCTTGCTATGGATTCAATTTGAATTTTCCAATTTTCTAATGGGACCTAATTTCATTGCAAAATGGTATCGAGAATTGATCCACCGTCTATGTCTGGGTCGACCGTTTCATTTTCGAGTTCCTCATTTGACCAGAAGAGAGTTTATCTCTTATTTTAGTTTACATTATCCTTATCCCAACAACACATGTAATCACAAATGTGGCTTCGTGAGATGGGCACTTGTTGCTTGGGCACCTGCACTTGTTTATTCTTGTTGCTCTTGTCGTCGATAGGTGTGCTTGTAGGAGTAGTAGCATTGTTCACTTTGTTGATAAGATCAACAAGTGGCACACTCTTGTTGAACTTCACACAAGCCACCCCATTCACCATTTTCCTACCATTGGCTTTTCCATCATACCTATCGTACCCAATACCATCCTTAATCATGGGGTGTCTTGATGCCTTATACATGCTGGTTTGTTGCTTTTTCTTACATTTGCAACCAACCATGATAATAGTGTTCAACCTTTGTATCTCTTTGTTCTTCTTTTCTAGCTCAACAAGATTAGTAGCACATGTATTTATATCAACATTAAAGCATCTTTCACAACCTTTGCTAGTTGAAGCTTTGGTTTCTTTGGAAGTGGTAGAGGTGCTTTTCCAAAGAGTGTCATAGTTTAGCTCAAGATTATGATATTTATCTTTTAAGCTTGTGAGGCTTTCTTGAACTAAACTGTATTCATTCTTTAGTCTAGCCAAAGAGTCATTAAGTGGAGAGTGTTCCTTGGTCAAGCACTCGAAGGATTCCTTGACCATGGACAACTTTACACAACTTCTCAACTTTTTCCTTTTCCACGGAGAGACATGCCTCAAGTCCTTGGTTCTTCTCCCTTTCCTCTAGGAGCAATTCCCCTTGTGACTCAATGCATGACTCTCGTTCATCCATGGTGTACATTAGCTTCAAGATTTTAGTTGTAGCACCTTTACCAAACTTCTTGATGATTTTACTAGAAAAGTTCTCATTATTTTCATCATCACTATCACATTCACTAGAGGTGTGAGTAGGAGAGTTAGGTGGTATCTTATCTCCTTTTGCCATGAGACAAGTAGGAGTGTGATAGTCGTTGTCGGAGAGATTGGCGAAGAGTGAAGGTGATGAAGAAATGTTGGTGAAGAGAGATGTCGATGAAGCATGGTCGGTGAAGTTCTTTGTTGAAGAGGATGTCTCATGTATAGCAATTGCAGCAACACTCTTCTTTTCATTGTTATCATCGTCTTCACTATCATCATCCGATTGCCATATTTGACCTAGATGTGCTTTACCCTTTTTCTTGTCCTTGTATTTCTTGTCATCTTGTTTGTTGTATCTTGACTTCTTGCCTTTGTTTGGACAGTCCGCTACAAAGTGACCAATATCACCACACTCATAGCAAAACCTCTTCTTGTATTGCTTGCCTCCACCACTCCTTCCCATCTTTTCTTTCTTCATCTTTAGAAATCTCTTGAAGTTTCTTACTAGTAGAGCTTGTTCATCATCAAGGTCATCATCATCATCGTTGTTATGTTCATGCTCACACCGTCTTTGTTGCAATGACTTGATTCACTCTCTTGTGATGCCGTGAGGGCAATGCTCTTCCTTTGTCTAACCACTTCTTTTGCTTCATCATCTAGCACTTCATGATGCATTAGCTTTGCAAGCATCTCTTGTGGAGTCATTGTGCTATAGTTGTCCTTCTCCATAATCACCGATGCAAGCATGTTATTCTTTTGTCTATACACTCTATATATCTTCCTTGCAGCTGTGTTATCATCCCACTGTGTGTCTCCAAGTGCTCTAGTCCTATTGACCAAGGTCATAAATCTATTGTACATATCTTCAGTGGTTTCTCCTTCTATTGTGCAAAAGTTCTCAATCTTTCCTTGTAGGAGCTCAATGTTTCCCACTCTAACACTCTTGTCACCTTCGAATGATACTCCCAAAGTATCCCAAATTTGATTTGCACTAACCATCCCATTGACCTTGTTCTCTTCCGGAGATAGACATTGCAATATTAAGGTTGCCGCCATGGCATTGAGTTGAAAATCAGCGGCATCTTCGGGTGTCCACTCACTAGCATCTTCGGGTACATTTACACCAACATCCACTACTTCCCAACATCTTGCGGCAATAAGATGCAACTTCATCCTATGAGCCCAATCAACATATCTCACACCATCAAATAGAGGTGGCTTGCCAGGTTGACTATTGGTAAGCTTGAGTTGTTGCCTTTGCTTGACGAGCCATAGTCATAACTAGTTCTTGTGTAAGCTTTTGGTTTCTTGTCACCACCTTCATTGGTTGACTCTATGTTTGCCTTGTCTAGCACATCCTTCATCTTGTCAAGTTGCTCTTGCATCTTGTCCATTTGCTCATTTTGCTACACTTGCAGCTTCTCGGAGAGCTGAGAGGTGATTTGTTTGATGAGAGCCTTCATTGTGTCCGAATCCATCTTGGCCAATGTTACTCCTCATGTGGTGAAGCGTCAATCCGAGGGACCAACGCTCTGTACAAATTGAAAGGATTTAATTGGCCTAGAGGGGGGTGAATAGGCGTACCTAAAAACCTGAAACTTAAAAGCTCAATGTGGAAGTTAAATACCTAACCGGTACCACCGATAGGTTTGGACCGGTACTACCGGTTGAGGTCAACCGATACTACCGATGCAAACCTACTGGTACTACCGGTAGCCTACTGAAGCTACAAAATCGGAGAATAGAGAGCTTTGAATCCAAATCTGAGTTTTACCCCACACTCCTACATGAATTTGATGATGATGTTGAGTTCCCCTTAGCTTGCCCTTTCACCAAAAAATAGATCGACCACCTACCACCTGTGAGAGAGGGATGGAGAGAGGAGAAACACAAAGCAAGCAATATATCGAGTAATCACAAGCAACAACAACAAGCACGCGGGACACACGATTTATACCGAGATTCGTTAACCCCACAAAGGAGTTTCTACGTCCTCGTTGTTGAGGTGACCACTAAGGTCGGAGTCTTTTCACCTCCTTGCCTCCCTCAAGCAACCACAAAGGTAAACTCGAGATTTCCACTAAGAAGAATAGGGTAATACAAACACTTCGGGGCGCCCTCACAAGTAGAGCAACACGGGCAACCACGAAGAACGCCTAACCAGCTAGGGTTCTAAGAACCCAAGAGTAATAAACATAAATCAAACCGGCTAGAAAAGGGAAACCAAGTGCTCAAGTCAAAAATCAAAGCTTTCCGCTCTCAAATCTCTTCTCTCTACTCAAATCTTGCAAGGGAGTGAATCTTAGAGCAAAGAGGGAGAAAGAGAGAGTGAGTCAATGCTTGGGAGCAGCTTTCTTAGATGGCAGGAAGGAGGAATGGCATGAGTAACGGTTAGAAGTGAAGGGAGGGCTATTTATACATATACCCACAGAGGTGGCACGGGTACTACCGATCCCTAGGGTTTCTGAACGTTGGAGCTTGCCTTCAGGCATGAGAACAGTTTTGCACAAAACTGACCTACCGGTACTACCGGTGTAAGACCGGTAGTTCAAATTTGCGCCAAACTGGGAGGTGCGCAGATTTGATCTATCGGTACTACCGGTGTTCCACCGGTACTGCCAGTCACCACTGGTACTACCGGTAGTTCAATTTTGCGCAGGACTGCTGCGCTGAAGCTAAGCCTACTGGTACTACCGGTGAAGATCCACCGGTACTATCGGTCCTCCCCGACAAGCAAGAAACACCTTTCTAAGTGTGTGTGTGTGTGAGTGCAAGGGTGTCTCTCAAGCGCATAACTAAGATCAAATTGAGCACTATATCCCCATCTAGCTAGTCTAATTTGTATCCCTCTTGATAGTTGGAGTTTCCTATAACTCAAGTTCAAAAATAAACTCTAATGGAGCACTCAAGCCGAAACGCCTTTCTCTTATGGAATTGAGGGGTGCTAAAATCACCAAATATTATTGTTCAAATCTTTCAATGGACTAACACCTATGTATGCACTTAGATAAACATATTAGTCCCTAATTTGATTGTCATTAATTATCCAAAACCCACATAGGGGGCGAATGCACTTACAAACTCCCCCTTTTTGGTAATCGATGACAACCAACTTAGGTTTATATAAGATAGAAAGAATTGAAGCTTTTGAATTCCAAATTTTACGGAGAACTCCCCCTTAGTGTATGCATTGAATTTGGATTTCAATTTTTGATCATAATCAAGATTGCATACACATGAAGGTGAGTTCCCCCTAAACTTTGCAATTCGTGGGGTGCCTAGGTGTGTGTGAGACAAGCATAATATCGTGATGCATATGACAAGATATATCATATAAAGATAAGAAAAAGAACATGAATGGTTATGATAGAAAGAAAAGGGCTTAAAAGCAACATAACCATTCTAAAACAACAATCATCAACACGATATCAATTAAAGGCCATCACAACATGATATAACAAATAAGCATAAGTGATTAGCCTACAATCAACCATCACACACAAGTAGTTCTTGTTCACCACACATAGTTCTCCACGATAGATAGAGTTATTACAAACCAAAGTAGCTACCTATTACAATAAAGATTGGCCTAACACTCCCCCTTTGGCATCAAGTGCCAAAAAGGGTAGGCAACGTGCAAGAACTGCGTAGGTAACACCTAGTGTCATCATCGTCATCACTGTTGTAGTCAACAATAGTCGTCATCGCCTGCTTGCCATGTGGATCAGAGGACAGACCAGCATCCTCCCTAGCAGCAACATTCTCTCCATCATCACCATCATCATCCTCCGCAGCAGAAGCAGATGCAGCAGCACACAACTCATCATACTCCTCAAAAGGATCATGAAACTCACGAAGAGGAGATGGAGGCTCGATGTGGTATTGCTCCTCCAAGTGGCGCAGACGACGATCATCCCTCTTAGCCTTGTAGCAAAAGAACGCAAAGAACTTTTTGAGGGCATACTTGGTTGCTCCACAACCACGCCCACGACGCTTCGAAGTAGAACGAGAAGGTGAAGGAGGAGCACCACCATGAGACGCAGGAGCAGCAGCACTAGTAGGAGCAGAGGCACCATCACGAGGACCCAAGTGCCTCATGCGATACTGATGATGAGGGCAATCACCATAAAAACCATGTCCAACGACCTGCTCAATGATGTACATGATGTATGGAGTATATGGCAGGGACTTATGCGGATCAACCGAAGCCACCACAATCTTGGACCATAAGAAGCTGGAGATAGAAAAGCGCCCACCAACGGAACCAAAACGAACAAGAATCTTGGGGGCATCATGCTGAATATGAATGGAATCTCCAATCTTGGGGTCGATGGTGTTTCTAATCAAGTTGTTGAGGACATAGAAATAGGGCTTCAAGTTTGCTGTGGAGAAGTCCGCATGATGACCATCCTAATAAATGTTAGCTGTCTCCAGATCCTCCTGAGTAACTGCCTCTACAAAAATATCAAACAAACTAGGACCATCACGGTCATCATTATTGAAGCCAAGAAGGCGAGAGAAAGTCCGATAATCACAGCGATAGTGCACTCCTTGAGTCATCCAATGCAAAACGCTTAGTCAATCCATAATGTAGTCCAAAACTGACAGATAACTTCCTCATTCCATGGCTTCTTGGAGGTCATGAGGGGTAAAAGGCGCCATTCCTCAAGCTGTGCAACAAGAGCATCAACATCGGGGGACTTAAGCTCCTAAAGAGAAGTAAGCACCACACACTTGTGAGGAAAGATTGGAGCCTTACAGCCACGTTTACCACACTTGTACAACGCAGTGTAGTAATAATCCGAGTGAAAGCGAGACCAAAAACGAGGATCAACAGTGGGATCTCGGACAAACTCATAAGGATTCTCTGAACCTGAAGCTTCAAATCACTGACCCTCTTCATGTAATCAACAAACAAAGGAGGGACATATGCACCATTGTTCTCTGGATTCTTCATGCAAGGCCTGAACTGAGGGTGAGAAGCCGATTCGCCATGGCAAAACCAATCTGCACAGGCGACTGACGTGCATATCGAGGATCAATAGCACGACCAAGCACCTGCATATCATTTGGATTCTCCATCTGGTCTCCTCCAATAATCAGGTTTACCATTTTACGTGCCACCACAGCACCTCCTCCCTGGGCTCCACCCCTCGGAGGCTCACGCCCAGGGTTCTCCTCATCACAACACATTTACCCACCACAGGTAATCTCATCACAGGATGCCCAAGTAGCATCATGGCAAGACTCGCCCTAAGCTCGTCGTATACTCTAGCTCGGTCGACACAACCCTCACTCTTCACGCACCCAAGACACACACAGCACGCTCCCAATCCACCAAGTCCAGCATCCCAAGCCAAACCATTCCTAGGGGTTCACCACTAGCATCACATCACAGATACAATGCGAGTGGAGTTTAAGTAAGTATGGTGATATAACATGCAAGCAAGCAGTGGAATAATGTAAGTAAGTGGGCGCGAGCACAAAGCTAGGTGACATGGTGGAGTGGTTGCAATCAAGTAATAAAGGCTCAGGTAATAGCATGCAATCAAGTTACTAGCAAAAGGAATAAACATAAAGAGCTAGTAGTTCTAAGTATTTTGCAATGTTTAATAGGATTCTCTAAAAGAGGGTGCTGCCATGACACCTGCGATGTTATGGATGTAGTGGTACAACTCCCTCCTAGGTCATCTCCTTTCTGCAGGTCCTTTCATAGTCCACGTTCTTTTCCTCCAGCCGGCCCCGGTTCGGGTGTCGTTGTACTCGAAGTAGCTACTCCACGAAGCGACACACAAGGCAAGAAAACACATGAACTCGAAAGGATTCAAGACGCAGAAAGATCCATTAGCACGAGGCATTAAGAGGTACACGACTTAGTCCTCTTGGCGGATGTCCGAATCCTCGGGCCAAAGAGACAAGAGTGATGGTCTGCTACACATAAGCTAGATGGCCAAGCCAACAGGGCTTTAAATATAAATAGTTTAAACCAGAGCTTACCCTTAGCATACACCACGGCTCATGTTCTTTTGATCTGGGCGTCACGGGGTTGACGGGAATTAGAAGATGGGCTCAGCAAAATAAAAGGGAAGAACGACAGGGTTTGGCTCTTGCAGCCTTTACCCAACAAGTCACAATTGGACATAAGAAGTAAACAGAAACTATCAATACTATTGTGACTTGGCTCTAATGTACTTCAACTGACCCGCTATGGTATCCAGCGGTAGTAGAAGAGTAGGTGTAATATAAACTGAGCAACGACTTTGGGTCTTCTCGATCCACACGACATGATAACGTCGAGAGCCGAGAAGCGAGGAGTTAGCTAGGCATATCTATGTCATGCTCTCGGTCATATCTTCGGTGAAGATGGTTTCACTCGGTCGATCGGTTCGACTCTCACGGTCCTGGGGCATGACATCAACCAAAGCCTTGCTAACTAAAGAGAGATAGTCTAATCTTTGATCCATTCACCACGATCAAGACGGGATCAAACAGAGCGAGCTATTAGGGAGAGAAAGGCAAGATCATTTAGTGAGTGGTCATCTACACCTTCCAACGCATACGTCACTGTATTAGATGGGCATCGGTCAGGAGTAACATACCAAGAGTACGAGTGCGCAAACCACCCATAGGGTACCCAACCTAGGTGCACTAGCACTAGAAATCCCTCAGATTCATAGCAGTGGTTGTCACCGCGTGAATCAAAGAAATGTGACGGTCATATATGGTACAATCATATAGGGGTTTGTGCACGGAAAGTAAATGAAAGGTAATCAAAGAAGTATAGCCCCATGGTCATGGCGAGGCGAACTCGTGACCACAAGCTATACTATCGAGTGTTGGCATCCATCATTCCACGATTGTTGTCTCCTAGGTCATCTTCCACAGGACTAGGTCATGAGAGGCTCGATGTAAGCGGGTAAGATCCGCATCGAGTTTGATATCGATTGATGCATCCGGCCCAGGTGGGGTTGGATGAAAAGCCCGACACACCGATCCGGATTCCCTGAATCCTGCAATCTTAGCACCGACAGCCGAAATTACGACGCACTGATCCGGCTACAACGCCACTAGGGCCTCTTGTTGCGTCTCGGCAATCTTAGCACCGCACTTCGGGCGCACCCCTTCCGAGAAAATGCCCAATCGCCCCAAAAAGACTAGTCGATGAGGGAAGGGTGGCTCTCCCTTTTAAGGTGGCTTCCTCCTCCCAAGCTAAGCAAGGTGGGATTATTTAGAGGCTCACATGGTCGCCGCCCGACTACAACTAGGCCACTTGGCCCATTGTTGCGTCTTTGCCAGCGGGTAATAGTGGAGGATGTCCTCATCATTCCCACCCCCTTAAACAAGGGTCCAGCTCTGATACCAAATGATGCATCCGGCCCGGTGGGGGTTGGATGAAAAGCCCGACACACCGATCCGGATTCCCCTCGAATCCTGCAATCTTAGCACCGACAAACGAAATTACGACGCACCGATCCGGCTACAACGCCACTAGGGCCTCTTGTTGCGTCTCGGCAATCTTAGCACCGCACTTCGGCGCACCCCTTCCAGAAAATGCCCAATCGCCCCAAAAGACTAGTCTGATGAGGGAAGGGTGGCTCTCCCTTTTAAGGTGGCTTCCTCCTCCCAAGCTAAGCAAGGTGGGATTATTTAGAGGCTCACATGGTCGCCGCCCGACTACAACTAGGCCACTTGGCCCATTGTTGCGTCTTTGCCAGCGGGTAATAGTGGAGGATGTCCTCATCATCGATATCGTGTCCTTCACGACTATGTCCTAGGGCTGAAGACAGGAGCTAACGCTCGTAGCACTATGGGGTCAACTAAAAAGCGAGGATTGAGTTACGCTCGGCATTATGGCCATGGCGAGAAGAATCCCACGATCGCAACGTCCGAACGAGGTACGATCCCTAAGCCGGCTCAAAGGCTCAGCGCACAGATACACACACAAACAACCAGCAATAAAAACCATTAGCATGATAAAAGACATAATAACTGAACAAGACTGGAGTAGCACAATTCCATAGCATTATGATAGATGGATCCTGTATCATAGATGCATATACAGAGCGGTCATAAGGGCAGGGTACAATAGTGTGTACATGTTTATGGAAATGTAAATGGGAAACAGAGAGGTCCAGAGGGTCACAGCCTGCGATGGACCAGGATCACAAGGACTCTCAACGGTCCATCCTTGTGTTTCGAGGTGACCGGAGTGATGGCAGTTCACGGTAACAGGGCTAGGGTTCCTTGACATCTGCTATGGTAACAAAGGAGAGATCCTACATTCCAAGATGAGATGAGCTACAGCATTGTGTTGATGTCCAAGCTACGGCTAAGTGTCTAGAGTTCTAGGGCTCACATCGGGGTCACAGGCGGCATGTCCTCCCCGGTGTCTCAGACGCTGTGGATCCATTCGTCTATGGTCGGTCACGTGTGTGCGCGTTTGTGTTCCATGTGGGCAGTGGCACGAGGGCCGGTCACGGTGTTTTCGATGCTCACCGACGATGGAGTCGTTCGGTGAGACACGGCGTCGATGATGGCTGGACGACGAGGCGGTGTTCGGCCGGTCGACGACGTATTTTCGGCTTGGACGACCACGTGCGTTCGGCTTCAGCAGGGGACGACGCGGTTCGGCAAGGCTTCAACAGAAGTGCGTCGGGGTTCTGGGAAGGTTGTAGCTGGCTGCGGTAGGTTGTGGCTACCCATGGCAGCCGTGGCTTGCTGCAGCCACCCATGGCCAGCTCTGGCTGGCTGCAGCCACTTCTGGCCGGCTGTGGCTGGCTGCTGGTGGCCGGCGGTGGCTGTGGCTGGCCCAAGCAGGCTGTAGGTGGCCGCAGGAGGCTGGACACGGCCAAGGACGTCAGGGTGTTGGCTGTGGCCTCCTACAAGGTATAGAACATGGCACGATGGCCGGTCTCAGACGGGAACGTCGGCAAGTCCGGCAGAATAGGCAAGGGTCTTAGTGCGGGGGCTCGCCGGCAGTGTTGCCAAGGCGGGGTTTCGGTGATGAGGGCGTCGTGGCCGTCATGCTGTAGCGAGGATGATGCAGTGCTGTTGCTGTTCTTATCCATGGCAAGGGCGCGGTGCAGGAACGTGGTGAGGAGGCGTGGCTCTGTGCAGGGGATGACGAGGCCGAGGGAGGTGCTGCCCATCGTTGGCAGACTGGCGTAGCAGCAAGGCTTGGTGCTTGGTGTGGCTTCGTGCGCAGTGTCATGGATGGCGGCTCCGGCTTCGGGTTGGCGATGTCGCCGTGCTGCTGTTGCGTTGTGGCGTGGGGCAGAGGGCAGGCCGCGGCGAGGGGAGCATGGTGAGTCGATGTGTCTTCGTGGCAAGGCTGCGGCTACCCCGTTCACTGCCTGCACCGGCGTGGCAGCGGAGACGGCGAGCGGTCAACGCATGATGTCGAGGCAGGTCGGCGCCGCCAAGGCGCCGAGGAGGGATGCAGTGGAGACGGCATGGCGCACCGGTGGCGTGGCGGGTGTGGCATGGCCGTGCTCCAGCGGCGTGGCCGCGCGCACCGCAAAGACATTTTGGCTAGAGCAAAGGCGGCGTGGGGCGCTCGGGCGGTTCGGGGCGGCTCGGGGCTTGGTCGTCTCGGCGCAGGCGTGGGTGGCACAATCGAAGTTGGTGGAGCGACGCTGGGCCGTGGAGTCACAGTAGAAGGAGGCGGCGGCGTTCCTGGTGTCGGTGTCGGCAGGCGCTGCAAGGCACAGCTGTGCGTCGTGGTGTGTGCGGCGTGCGCGTGTGGTTGCATGTCACGTACGGGCGGCGCAGCGAGGCTTGACGACTGACATAGGCAAGTGCGCGGTTTCAGGCGGCGTGGGCCGCACTGGTGCGCGGCGATGGCGCGGCAATACCAGCCAGAAAAGTAGGAAGGAGGAAGAGAAGGGATGGCGGCGGCGCGGCTTGGAGGAAAAAGAGCATGGAGCGGCGGCGGCTGCATCCATTTTATACGGGCGTTCTAGTGCTACGGTTGCTGCACGAACGGTGGGGGATCTCCAGCTTTCGTGCTACGGGTACGTGGCGTCCATCGGCGTCCGTGCCAGGGTGAGTGCGTGGGCAGTCGGGTAGAACAGTTGGCGGCGGCTCCTAGAGTTCCTGCCCGCTAAGGTTCCAGGCAGGGGACGCGCTGTCCCGCGAGCTGGGCCAAACGGGCCAACTGGGCCGCACAGTGCACGGGGGAAGGTCTTCTGGGCTGCTGGCAGGCCCGTGTGAAGGAGATAAGGAGGGGTGGCCGGTTGGGACGACTAGAAGAAAGGACGGAGGCAAGGTTTTGTCCTTTTTCTATTTCTTATTCCATTTCCTTCTTCTTTACCTAATTCTATTTTATTTCTTGGACTCCTACATATATCGCCAACTCACTTGCTCTTTATGGGAGTCCTCTAGGGGTCATTGGTTTTAGGGGTTTCCTTCCAAGGGTTGGCAACACAAGCATTGGGTCCACGGTCATAGCATTAAGGAATAAGAGAAGGTCCAGTATAGTGAGGGTGAAAGGAAAAGGGGATGTTTCCTTTTCACAACTTCCAACTCAAAGAGTTGATAAGGTTCCACAAGGATTGCGGATTTATGTCCTGTAACAGAACCGACCAAATTATAAGAGCACAAGCGCAAAAACAATCACCGAAGTAATTTATTTCGCTCTTGAGCCCATATAATCCCGGTAGTCCGGAAATCTCGAAGGATTTCAAACCAACAATCGTACAAACCAAGATCGAATGCAATCCAACATAACTTACCATTTGTTACATCAGAGCTCACAAATAAGTTCGCAAGTAGCATCACAAACCGAATTACTTAGTTATTACAACACAAGTTTAGAAGTAGCAAAAGCAACATAGTTTTGAAACCATCAGATTATGCCCATACTTAATTCAAATACATGCCAGATTCATAGTTCATCCCACAAAAGCACATGATAAGATAGTAGAGTTGATCTTTACCTAAGATCTAGTCATCATCCCCAGCGGGGTGAAGACACACCTTGTAGAAGCCATTATAAAGGATATCATCTGCAACAAGAGGGAATAAACCCTGAGTACGAGAATGTACTCAGCTAGACTTACTCGTCATAAACCAGAAATAAATGACACCAAGGATCATGCAAGGCTTACTTTGGTGGAGCTGGCTTGACTCATTTTGCATAAAAGCATATGTAGCATTAGAGGAACATTTTATTATAATAGCAAAGCAGCTTAATTCATTTTTAACCTTACATCTAAGTGAGCACCTGTACTAAACAATCACTTAATTATAGCAAGCATTAATAACCATATCCAGTTTAGTACAGCTTTCATCATGATAATCATCAACATTAGAACCATCATTATTTAGTGAATTCTACGATGCCAGGCAAGGTCAAGTTCTCACTATCCAGGAGAGACGGCGATTCGAATTGATTCCAACTGAGCTCAGGGGGTATTCCCAACACACACCCAGACAAACCTAGCTAGGGTTGTCTTAGGTTACCCTTGGTACAAATCAGGGGCGGGCCTGATTTATACGTCGGCAAGACCGGAAAGACGGTAGCCAGGATGTTCAAGCCGTGCTAACCCAAGGTCAGCGCCAGGACAGTTATACATGCTTGCCCTTGGTCTAGTATGCCGCTTCCCGCCGAATTGCCCAACCGTCTCCCAGGGTTATCCCGTCTTGAGTTGAGCTACTCGGCTTCGCGGCCATGGCACACAGGCCCGGCCAACTTTGTGTTGGGCTGCGTTCAACATGACCAAGAGTGAAACAACGCGACCAGTCCTTAATTGACTCAGATAGGGTCCAATGTCCCTGCCCGGTCTTCTTTTGATTTATCATATGGTCCATATCCATGATAGCACATATAGCCAATCGTGACCAGAGAAGTAACCACCTACAGCTCACGGATGACAGGAAATCACCCGACTTCTACCGGTCTAAGCATGACTAAGCATTTGCATCGATCTTAACCTAAGACATAGGATTCAAGGTATAATATATATATACTAGACAAGGATAGGATAAAATGCAGCAAGAATCTTCAATCAACACCTATACATAATGCAATAAACAACATAAAGTACTCAATTGCATTTTATAAAAAGTGGAAGATTTAGAATGCTCCGGGGCTTGCCTTTCACGAAGGTGGATGGCTCGTGGTTAGAGCACTCAGTTAGCTCTTCTTTGACGGAGTTGCTTTCGCCGGCTGGTTCCTCCTGCCTCTCCTCTGTCGGGTCCTCCTGGTCCAGGCTCCTGAACTCCAGCAGCGTCACCGCCTTCGGCGAACCTATTGAATGCAATGCATAATGAGAATGATGAATGCAAGTGATGATCATGCATGAGAATAAATATTAGCAGCACTAACACTAAACCCTCCAGCTAGGGTGATGAGCTCTATTCAAATCACTTTAATTTACTGAGTATGTGCATATCTCTTCTCTACACAAACCCAAATACTCACCAAGCAAGTCAAGGTACAACTTTTCATCATCAGTTAAAGAATTACAACCTGCACCTAATCAACTTATATGAATTAGCAAGACATCTACAAGATATAACTTCACACACAAGGACAAGCAATCACTTGTAAAGCAATTCAGCATTTCTGCCCTACAGACAGCAGCTGAAAGAAACAGTTGCAACTTAAGTTCTATAAATCCAAATGACATGCAAGAGGACATTCTGGAAAGCTTATTAAATTGTCTACAACTCTTACTTAGATATCAAAAGCAGATTCAGACACTAACAAAGTCAAATAAATAAGTTTTCCAGATCTGTCCAGAAATTCCAGAGAAGGGCATTTTCTGGAACTTCACAAGATATAGCTATAACTCATAAACTACTCAACCAAATGCTCTCAAATTTTAACAGCAACTAGATAATGAAATTATCTACCAACTTGCTATTGACCCTAAAGTCAGAAAACATCATCTAAGGTATGCAAAACCAAAAGTGCTACAAACTGTCCAGAAAAGCTTAAATTGAAGAATTAATTATCTACTCATGTTGAGACATGCAAATCAAGCTCACCCAACTTAACCAAAAGTTAAAGCAGGACTAATGATTAACAGAAAACCTAACAATCCACCATAAAACATTTATTAAATACCCTTTTCATTTAATCTAAATATTTAAGGGCACAATTGAGCACATAGTAAAAGTACCTAGAAAAATCTACAAAAATTACAGTAGACTACACATATCTCACATAGACCACAGTTCAAATTTGACATTCAAATTATAAGTACAACTTCCTGTAGCAAAAGAACAAGCCACACAACCTTAAAAGAGGATAATTCATAAATCCATTTGAAAAGTATCAAACAACAGATTTCATAATTTTCTTATCATCATCACATCACAAGTATACTGTGTACCAAATTTCACCTCAATAGCATGTGTATAGAAAACATGATAAATAGCTCACCAATCAAGGCATTAAATCAAGATATTCCACAACCTGCCATCCAAAACATGCTTACATAACAACCAATATTTTTCCTAGCCAGAATATGTCAAAACAAAACCAACCCAAATGGATTCACATTTTTAGCATCATCCAATAATTAGTTATGTATTTAACCATTTTCCAATGCATTAACAAAGATAAATACACCAAGCAAAATTTACTGCAGAACCTAGTAAGTTTCATATTTTTATTAAAAACTAGACACTTAGAGGAATCTAAAAAAATTGGAACCACTGCATTTGGACTTTATTTGCTCAAGATATGAATTTATGAACATACAAGCATTTTCTAGAAATAATAAAACGAAAACCCTAATTCTATTAGACTGACGCGCGGGGCCCATGGGTCAACGGACCCCACCCGTTAGTGGAACTGAGCAGAGCAGCGGCGGCGGCCAATTTTGACGGCGACGGCTCGCCCGGCGGTGTGGACTCGGCGAAACCAACGCCACCACCGTGGTTTCTACACGCCACCGCTGGGCCGATTAAGGTAGGTTAGGGGCCATGTGCATCGGCCGGAAAGCAGGCTCAACGGCGGCGATGGCGGCACGGCAGCGCTTCCGCAGTGGCGCCGTTGCGTTCTTGGCAACGGCGGGCTCAATTGAGCCGCGCACAAGCTCTACTGCACCGAGGCGGCAAGCAAGAAGGGAGGCTAGGGGCTAGGGTTGCTACGGGCGGATTGCTCGGCTCAAGCGCGCGACAGCCCGACCGGCGAGCGCACGGCGGCGGCGAGCTCCATTCCGGCTAGCCGAACCCTAACCGTCCCAACCAACTGAGCTATGCAATCTACGGCTCAAGGCGACTCCGGTACACAAGACGGGAGGGAGAGAGATGGTCGGAGCTTGATGCTAGCAGCGGCGAGCATGGAGTTCGGCGGCGCTCCCGCCATGGCGGCCGTGGCGGAATGGCACCATGCGCCCTCACCTGAGGTTGGATGGAGGCACGAACTAGCTCAGGTGATAGAGGACATGGTGGCGGTGCTCGGGTGGAGTTTGGGCGGCGGTGGTGCGGTGGTGGCGGCGCTGCGCGCCGGTGAAGCTGCGGCGGCGGCGGGTCGCCCTTCTCCTCCCCTTCCTGGCCGAGCGTGAGGGAGAGCAGAGGGAGTGAGCGAGAGAGAGAGGGGCAGGGGCGTGCCCGCGGTGTTGTCGTGGCCGCGGCGGCCTGACCGGTGGGCCCGGCGCCGGCGCGACGGCCACCAGGTGGCACGCGGCCTGGCGCCGGTCGGCCACCGCCGGCCGGTTTGAACGGCGTGGCGCCGATTCGATTAAGCCAAGAATCGATCGATGGCCGATTTTCAACGATCATTAACTCCTAATTCATGGTGTTTCAGTAAAAAATCATATTACTAAAAGTTGTAGCCCTATAGCCAATCTACAACTTTGCTTACACACATTATCTCTGGTTTGGCCTGGTTTGCAAGATACAGGGCAGTGAAGTACCCTAAATCGAAACTGAATTCAGCATATGACTTAGCCAAAATTTCAGAGCTGAAATCAGCACTGTTTTCAGCAGAAATGTATACTTTTGAGCATCTTGCGCACATTTTCATGGCTTGAGCCTTAAATAAAGTTTGTTCTACATAAAATTCTCTACAACTTTTATTTAGGACTCACTACCATGAAAAGTCCCTAGCTTGCACTTTTGAAACAGTCAAACAAAGTAGCTTTGAAGGCCTTTTAAGGTCAACTACCATCTAGGAGCATAATTAGGCAAAGTGATTGACACAAACAGTGTTCCATGAGATGTCCTAAACATAGTTAAGCTGCTGTAGAACACTTTTGACAACAATATATATCATGACATAGTATAAATCATGCAAGGCAAGCATAGAACAACAATCACATGACTTGCAATATGGAAAAATGCATAACACTTGATATGCTCATGATCATATGAGATGTAAATGATGCTTATGGCCAGTTAATGCAAGTGTTTTAGTAAGCCCAACACCAGAGGTGTTATAGCCCTCCCCCTTAAAGGAATCTCGTCCCGAGATTAGGTTCACGTACCATTGTGCAGCAAACGTAGGATACACTTCTCTTAAATAGTCTTCTCTTTCCCAAGTAGCTTCCCAATCACTCTCATTGTTCCAAGTAACTTTATGGAACCGGATCACTCGGTTAGTGTAATTCTCTCTTTGGTATCAAGGACCTTTACCGGTCGAGCTTCATATGTCAAATTAGATTTCAACTCTGTCTTATGCTTCCATTCTTTCTTCAGGTACTCGAAGACACTTCTTGAGTTGGGATACGTGAAAAACATCAAACACTGCACTCATCTCAGGTGGTAACTAGATTTTATATGCCACTTTGCCACTCTTCTCTAAAATTTTGTAAGGACCCACATATCTTGGAGCCAATTTCCGTTTAACTCCAAAGCGCTGCACCTTCTTCATGGGTGACACTTTCAAATAAACATAATCGCCAACTTCATACTCGATGGGTCGTCTCCTTTTATCTGCATAACTTTTTTGCCTAGACTGGGCCGCCTTGATATGTTGCTGGATTACTCTAACTTTTTCTTCGGCATCCTGAATAAGATCAATACCATAATACCATCGTTCACCAGGTTCGACCCAATTTAAAGGTGTCCGACATTTTCTACCATACAAAGCTTCAAATGGAGCCATCTTGATACTCTCTTGGTAACTATTATTGTAAGAGAACTCGGCCAAATGTAACCAGTTCTCCCAAGATCCTCCCGCAGACAGAACACATGATCTCAACAAGTCTTCTAAAATTTGATTAACTCTTTTTGTCTGACCGAAAGTTTGAGGATGGTAGGCAGAACTTCGGAGCAAGTGGGTGCCTAGTGCCTTGTGCATTTGTTCCCAGAAACGAGCGACAAACTGTGGGCCTCGATCAGATATAATGGTTCTAGGTACACCATGGAGCCGATAAATCTGAGCCATGTATAACTCCGCACACTGATGGGGTCTGATGGAAACACTAACTGGTATAAAATGTGCAGTCTTGGTCAGACGATCCACAATTACCCAAATCAAATCATTCCCTTTTTGGGTTCTAGGCAAACCCGTAATAAAGTTCATGCTAATTTCTTCCCATTTCCAGCCAGGGACAGAGAGAGGTTGTAGTGGCCCTGCAGGCTTAAGATGAACTGCCTTGACTCTGCAACAAGTATCACAACGGGCAACAAAGTCAGCAATTTCTAGCTTCATTTTAGTCCACCAAAACCTAGGCCTCAAATATTCATACATCTTGCTACTACCTGGATGGATAGAGAAATTGGAAGAATGGGCTTCAGTCAAGATCTGTTGCCTAAGCTCTTTGTCTTTGGGTACCACTAAGCGATCATCAAACCATAGGACATCCTTTTCATCCACGCGAAAGCGCGTAGTTGGTTTGGCCTTCATCTTCTTTTTGATATGAAAAATACCAACATCAGTCTTTTGTGCCTCAATGATCTTGTTCGTAAGGTGGAGCTTAAAGTGATATTACGGAGCACAATAGGATGCATAAGATGTGCTAAGTGATAATCCCCTTGAATAGTTGAATTAGAATGAGATTTCTGACTTAAAGCATCAGCAACTACATTGGCCTTCCTAGGATGACAGTGCACTTGCAAGTTGTAATCTTTAATCAGCTCGAGCCATCTTCTTTGTCGCATATTCAGCTCAGGTTGGGTAAAGATATACTTCAGGCTTTTATGATCAGTATAAATGTGGCACACATTACCAAGCAAGTAATGTCTCCAAATCTTCAAAGTATGTACTACTGCAGCCAACTCTAGATCATGGGTGGGGTAGTTGACTTCATATTTTCGCAGCTGACGGGAAGCATAAGTAATAACTCGCCCGTCCTGCATAAGCACACAACCCAAACCAGTGCCTGACGCATTGCAGTAGACATCGAAGGGCTTTTCAATATCCGGTTGAGCTAAGACAGGAGCAGAGGTCAACAACGTTCGCAAAGTGCGAAACGCGGACTCACATTCTGCGGTCCATACAAACTCTTCACCTTTCTAAAGCAACTTGGTCATCAGCTTGGCTATTTTTAAAAAGTCAGGAATAAACCTACGATAATACCCAGCAAGACCAAGGAAACTACAGACTTTAGAAACAGAAGTTGGAGCCTCCCAATCCAAGACTTGTTGTACTTTCGAAGGATCTACTGAAACCCCATTTCTCGAGAGAATATGACCAAGGAAAGGGACCTCCTTCAACCAAAACTCACATTTACTGAACTTAGCATAAAGTTGATGTTCCCGCAGTCTGGACAGTACCACTCTTAGATGCTTAGCGTGCTCTTCCTCATTTTCAGAGTAAACTAAGATATCATCAATGAACACCACAACAAATTTATCCAACTCCGGCATGAACACCTAATTCATCAAGTACATGAAATGGGCAGGAGCATTCGTCAGACCAAAAGACATGACAAGATACTCGTATAACCCATACCTGGTCGAGAAAGCCGTCTTTTTAATATCTTCAGGATGAATCCGGATCTAGTGATACCCTGATCGTAAGTCAATCCTGGAGAATACTTTGGCTCAAGAGAGTTGATCAAATAAGATATCAATCCGGGGCAATGGATATTTATTCTTGATAGTAACTTCATTGAGAGGCCGGTAATCTACACACATACGCAAGGATTGATCTTTCTTCTTTATAAAGATAGCTGGACAACCCTATGGAGAAGAATTAGGACGAATTAAGCCTCGAGTCATCAACTTCTTTAATTCTTCCTTCATTATTGCAAGCTCATTAGGAGGCATCCGATATGGCCTTCTAGATATGGGTGCGGCACCTGGGATTAAATCTATCTTGAACTCTACATCTCAGACAGGTGGTAAACCGGGCATCTCTTCCAGGAAGACATCCAGAAACTCGCATACCACTGGTATGGCTGCAATACTATCACTAAGAACAGAATTTGCTGTAGAACTTGGATCCAAAAAATCAGGAAGAGGTACTAGGAAAGCTTCCTTAGTGTGGGGATCTCTTAACATGATTACTCTAGTGGATGTGTCAATGAGGACCCCATGATTACTCATCCACTTCATTCCTAATATCACATCTATTTTCAGGTTGGGTAGGATGATAAAGGTTTCACTATACACTCGCCCACCAATATCAAGCCGTACACCCTTTACTATCTGGTTGGTAGCCACGGGGTTACCCGCTGCACTTATGTTGAATTTACCCTCTTCAAGGTTGATGATCTTCATGTCATGCTCAGATGCAAATATAGGACTCATGAATGAATGCGAAGCACCAGAATCAAATAGCACAATAGCAGGATGGTGGTCGACTAAGAACTTACTAGCTGTGACTGTCTCACCAGCCAGGATCTCCTCAACAGCTGTGTATTGTACATGACCTTGACGAGGTGCATTCTGATTTCCCTGTTTCTTGGGGTAAGGACAGTTCTTGGACCAATGCCCTGGCTTGCCACCATTCCAGCATGGCATGTTGCTTGGTGGAACATTAGAATGGTTCTAACTAGAAGAGCCCTTAGTCAGAGCAACTGTGAAACCCTTGCGAAAGCCAGTCTTGTTTTGAGTCTTCTTCTGTGGTGGAAGGTACCGAGTAGGTCTAGAGGGAGGGCGATAAGGAGCCCTAGAAGTCACAGGAGCCTTGGACTGAGATGATCCAGCATCAAAAGCTCTCTTACGGCTCTTCCAAGCGGCATACACTGCATTGCTGTTCTCTTGAGTCAGAGTATCACTGATAAACTCATTGAAGGTGGTACACTTGCTGGTACTCATTGTCTTCATCAACTTAGGACCAAGACCCCGCTTGAAACTGGCAATCTTCTTTGCCTTAGTATCCACAAATTTGGGTGCATACCTGGACAAGTTGTTGAACTCTTGCAGATACCCATTCACACTCTTGTTGCCTTGAGTTAACTTTATAAACTCAGTATGCTTGACTGCCATGAGACCTGGTGGAATATAGCGCCCTCGGAAAGCAGTCTGGAACTGCTCCCAAGTGATAGGAACATTAGCAAGATAGGTGGTACGATGATGAGCCCACCAAATCCCTGCGGGTCCTTGCAACTGGTGCGAAGCATACTCAGCTTTCATCTGCTCCTGCACATTCAACATGCAGAATTTCTGTTCCATGGTATTTAGCCACTCATCACCTTCCAGAGGTTCTTCAGCTTCTTTGAAGATTGGTGGATTAGTGCCCAAGAAATCCTTGAAATCACTATGCTGCTCAGGGTCATGTCCACGATGTCCGCGGCGCCCATCACGGTTGGCCAATTCCCGCATTGCATCAGCCAAAGCCCGCTGTCCTTCCGCCAACATACCCATCAATTCTGTGGGAGTGGGTGGCGGTGGTGGTGGTTGGGGGGGATCCGCACCAGCACCTCCTCTAGCACTACCCGCACGGTTGTTGTAGCGTGACATCTGCATCACATATCCAAGTGAGCATTTGGTGTTAATGTTTGGATAAAATATAGATAATGATTAAATCATGTCAAACTGTATTTATTGCAGAGAAATACATTCATACAATAAAACAGGGCACAATAATTCATTTCTATTTCACAACATCAACCACATAATTGCACAAATGATAGCGAGTCGTGCATCAATTTAACACAAGGTGCAACAAATATATTTAGCTCACGCCACGGGAGCGAAACACTTGTCCCCATCAAGTCGTCCACATCAAAAGCAAGGTCCGAATAAAGTCACGGCCTAAGTTACTATTACATCACGGATGTTCAGGAGAGATAAATCAAGTGAATTACATTCATCCAACAAAAGCATCACTAGGGACTAGGTAGGACTTGGAGCTAATCTAGGCATGATTCTCGGAGTCGAGACCCGAGTCATCGCCTTCTTCCTCTGCTGCTGCACCCGGCTGGACCTGCTCCTGAGGTTCTTCTGCTGCCATCTCGTCATCCTCAGCGATGACACCTGGATCCTGCTATGGCTCGGGAGGGAGGAGAGGATGCATCTCATTCTGCCTGATGTGGATCTCCTCATGAAGAGCATTGTTGTACCCTTCCAAGATGTCATTCTGGCGACGGAGGTTCTCGATCTCATCTAGGTAACGCCGCTCACGGCGTGTTGCGACCCCAATGATGTAGTTCCTATCCTCTTCCTGCTCCTCAGCAAGACGGTAAGCCTCGTCACGCTCGCGGATAGCATCATCACGCTCCTTCACGGCCTGGTGTCTCTGAATGCGCACCTCATGTGCCTCAGCCTATGCCTCCAACCTAGCACGAAAAGCAGTGTTCAGCTGTGTGTTCCTTTCCCTTGCCACCCTGCGCAACCTCATGATCTCCTCATGTGCTGCATCTAAGCGACCCTGTAAGCCATGCTTCTGATCTGCTGATAGCTTCATGACTGCAAACATAGCACTCATTGCATCACAAGTGCTGCCGACACGCTAATCCTTATTGCAAACTAGAGCCTGCGTGGAGTCCTGTTCCCAGTTCATCCAGGAGGTTGGGCACTCCTCGGGAAAGTTCCCAATTGGCCCCACTGAACTCCAGTCTAGGTGATCCGTTCTGATCTTCTTGAGCATGTGAAAAGCTACTGCCTGAGCTGCCTCCCACAAAGTGTCACCATCCATCGTGATGATAATAGGCTAAATCTGAGGGATACTTGGCTTCTCCTTTATTGTCAGAGTTACAGCATAGCCCTGTCCCTCTACAGATGTCCAAGAGTAGCGAGGTGGTTTGGTGTACCCCGCAAGCTTCAACACCCTCCACAACAAGGTGGGAGTCCCAAAGTGCTCCAGAAAGTGACCACTCTAGCGAGGAACTGACGAAGAGGATGCCATCTGTAGAAGAACATTTATTGTAATGGTAAGACAACCATGAAATAACAGAACGAGTACTTTAAGGGAAGGAAACTTATAATGATTATGCAATGTATTAAATCATGATACATGAATCGTTTCAATGTCCTCACAACCAAGAATATATTTATTTTTCTAGTGTTCTAGACGATGGCATACACACGTTCTCTCAATATACGTAACTAGTCGGTCTACACGTTTGCGCTGTTAGTGTACCTGCAGAAAAATTTATTGCAGCCCAACAGTTCCCACAATAATATTTCACAAACAACAAAATCAAATGAAAGCAGTAAAAGCTAAATACTTTCCACAAGTGTGCCCCAACACACTTGCTTCGGTACCACAGCTAACCGACAGTTTACCCACAATTAAATACCTTCCTAATTACATAGTTTTGACATGCAATTATTCCAGTATCACAATCTAGCACTTTCCTAGACCGTCGTTTGGACGATCATGCTCTCATAACTCACCTTACCTTGGGCGTAGCTGTAAAAATTTAATCAACAACATATGTCGACGATATCTGGTCGGCAGCCTACCTTGGGGGGTGCCCGAGGTAGTAGATGAGATCGAGGGTGGTGAGGTGCGCGAGATCAAAAGCAAGAAAGTAACACGAGACACGGGTTTAGACAGGTTCAGGCCGTCAAGGTGACGTAAAACCCTAGTCCTGTGTTCTAGCTGTGGATTATGATGGGAAGTAATCTATTTTGGAGGGGGGCCCCTGCCCGCCTTATATAGCCGGGGGGCAGGGTTACAAGATCAATCTAATCTCGCCTTCCCTGATCGGCGTATCAATTAGCCGACCAGGAAATCCTATGTACAAGGTAACTAATCACCTGATGATCCGGACGGATCATCCCTGCATGCCGAGCCGTACGCCGCACTTCAGGGGCTTCAGGCGGCACTCGGCGTCATCTCCTCGGGTTGGACCTTGCCTGGCCGCTCGGCCCAAACCCATGGCTGAGGATACCCGGGGGAGCAATCCCCACAGCTAGTCCCCGAGCGCCTCGCGTGTCTCGGCCCAAGCTTGGGGACCTTCCAGCGTCTTCCTCAAAGCCGGTGATCTCTCTGATCGGCGTCCAGGGCGGGGCGAGAATCGATCGGCGCATCCGACGAGTCGGAGCGGTCGACGCTGCTGAGGCCGACCGATACGATGCTGGAAAGGAGCAAAACCACCCCCTGAGACGCGTGGCGGTCGTAAAGGCGGAGAGAAGCGCAAGAGGGCCCACTTGTCAGGGAGACGCGAGGTGCTCAAGAAAAAAGAAAAAATATCCGGCGCACGAGTACCGTGTACCACGTCAAGTCACCGAAGGTGACGTGTACCACGTAGTGCCCGAGACTAGTAGTAGGTGAAGTATGAAATCGGTGCCGGGGATCAAACTTGTCGAAAATCATTCTTCCAATCTTGTATGGTGCGGTCCCCGAGACTGCAACTTATTCTTCTAGTATCTCTGTTTATTCCTCCAACGGGTATAGGGCTGCGACCAGCTAAAACTTGCAGTCGCCCACTGGGCCTACCGTACTCAACACGCTCTGGAAAACATCGCGCCCCCAAAACCCAACGGGGGAATTCGGAGTGACGCGGTGCGGTTTCCACAGAGGGGAGGCGAAGCGGCGCGGCGCGGCTCCCAACACCACTATAGCGAGTGACAGCTATTTAAGGATTGAGTTCGGCTACTGGCTGCACTTTCCACCTTCTTCACGACGCCTCGCTTGACCCGCCCGCCTTCTTGCCTTCAATCTGCGAAACCGATTTCTCTCTCCCACATCGCCAGCCAAGCGCATTGGTAGGAAAACCTAGATCTGAAATGGCCGGCGGCAAGGGGCAGAAACGCTTGTTCCAGGGGCGGCGGCGGCGCGGGCGGAGGAGATCCGGGGCGGGAGGTCCGCCGAATCTGAGAGCTGGAGTGGGCGCAATCAAGCGCTGCCCAAAGCGGTCCTCGACGAGCTCTTCCGGGAGGGAGTGCTTCCGTTTGAGGCGCCAAGCGGCCGGGCGCCCCACCGCGGGTGAGTCTTTCCCCACACCTGCGAACAACAACGAGCTTGTGGTTTTCGCGGATTATTTCCGTCGGGGATTCGGGCTGCCGGCGCATCCCTTCCTTCGCAAGCTTCTTGGGCATTACAAAATTCACCTTATTCATCTTCATCCCAACTCCATCCTTCATCTATCCGTCTTTATTCATTTCTGCGAGGCGTTTCTTGGCATTCCTCCCCATTTCAATCTTTTCCGCCATCTCTTCTGCTTGAGGGCTTTCACTGGGGCCGGCTCACTTAAGGTAGTCGGTGGCCTCTATCTGTGTCTGCGTGATGGGATGAAGAACCAATATCTTGGGCTGCCGCTCAACTCCTCTATTAAGGGGTGGAACACGCAGTGGTTCATCACCAGCAACCCCGAGCCGCAGCTCTCGAACGAGGTGAACGAGTGGTGGTGTGCCAACAGCAACTGGACCGAGCGGCCGTCGTCCGCCGAGATGGTGCAGGTGGAGGAGCTGCTCGGCATCATTCGCACCATGAACCTGACAGGGGTGGCGGTGGCGATTAGTTTCGTGCTACGGCGCATTCAGCCGTGCAAAGAGCGGGAGCATCCGGGGTACGAGTACTCCGGAGACGACGATCCGACGCGGGAGACTTCGGGCCGATCCTGCAGGGAGGTGTTGTTTCGGCGACTCACGCCGTTCTTTGTCGGGCACACTCGATTGAAGAGTTCGGGATGCAGAGGCCGTATAGCCTAGGCAACCCCCCGACCGGCGGTGAGTTCCTTGTTTTTCATAATGTTATGTGTGTGTCGGTTTAGCCGATTTGCTCATGTCGATGCGGTATGCAGGACCGCGCTGTGTATGTGTCGGATGTTCCCGACGGCACATGGGCCGACCGGTGTGGACCGGCGGCGGTCGATGGAGGAGATCCGCAAGATTGCGGAGGACATGCTTCACGAGGAGGGAGCCGAGAAGGCAGGTGGGGGAAAAGCAGTCCCCAAGCGTCAAGCGAAGGGTCTGGCGACGAAGGGTAGCGCGGCGAAGGCGCCCTCGCCGAAAAGGCGTAAGAAGGAGTCGGCGCCTCCTGCCTCGTCTATTCGGATAGGCGAGGAGCAGGGGCGGAGGAAATGGGCCGTCGTCCTCTCGGACGACGAAGACGATGAGGACACGGAGACGCTGGATCAACGTGTCCGGCGCCAAGCCACGCCGAAACCGGCGTTCGGCTGGTCAGCAGGACCGTGTTTGAGAAAATGCCGGCCGCGGAGGCCGCCCCAAAGGTGTCCGAGCGCCTCGATGAGGTCCCCGACCCAGCAGCCCGAGGCGGGTAGTTCTGGAGGCCCCCCACGATTCCGCGCTCGGCACCGCCAGTCTGATCTGTGAGTAACCTTGGTGCACAACTTCGTTTCTTTTTCGTTCCCGGTGATGTCCAGGTTTAACTTGGGCCTGTTTTTGCAGCGATCCCGTGGCGAGGGACCCCTAGCAGTGCGGGGGGAGGGCGACGCTGGTCGCCCCGGTGGTAGCCCGCCCGTCCCCGACGATGCGGGAGTGAGCCCCGACCGGCCCGCCTAGGGCTGAGGAGGGCGCAGTCCCCAGCCCCTGCTCGTGGTGCGAGTCCTGCCGCTCCTGCTCGCGGCCGACCGGTGGGGGAGGGCGTCAGGCGGCCTTCTCCACTGCCTGTCCCGCCGTCCGTTGGCAAGGGTGGCGCCACGGCGGAGACCGGGAGCGTGGTCGAGCTAGAGCCAGAGGAGGTGTGCGGGGAGGTGCCGCTTCCGGAGGGGAGGAGGCCAGGGCTTTGCCGCACCATCTACATCGACCCTCGGGGGCGAGCGGGTGGAGGTGGTGGATGACGAGATCGCCGTCGGCCGAGTACCAGACCTTGTCGGATCCGGAGGCGCTTCGGCGTCGTGCCTTGGTAAGCCACCATATTGTTTATCTGCCGGTGTTGCGAGCTCATACTTGCTGCATGCAGAGGAGCTGGCCCGTGCCGGCGAGGCGGGCGGTCGCTGGGGCGTCTCGGCGGCGGCCTACGAGAAACCCCGTCGGCAACAACGCGGCTCCGTCGTGAGAAGACAAGCCTCGGGGGAGTCGGTCGGCCTGCTCGAGCGCAACCTCAAAACCGTCCGTGAAAGACGACGACCGCCGCGCCGGCTGCAGATTCGAGAGCTCGAGCGAGAAAACGCCGGCTTCGTAAGGGCGGCCGCTGCAAGCAGCCTTGTCGAATCGCCGAACGCCAAACACGGGGTGACCGTATGTCCTCCCCTGTCTATTGCTATGGTAGCATTAAATTTCCTGTGCTGACTTGCGTTCTCGCCCGCAGCTCGAGGGCGAGCCGCGGCGGTCTCAACAGCTTTTGTCGACGAAGCCGACGCGTGAAAACAGCCACCGCTAGCCAGGCGGCGCGAGGCTGCTCGGTCCGAGTTGCAGCGTAAGTGCTATTGCCTTGCTGTATTTGTTCGTTTGATAGCATTCGTCGAGTCCTGACTTTTTATTTCGCGATCGTGCGGGAGAACGCGGCGGTGGCATGACGGACTTAAAAAGCGTCTTGCAGCTGCCGAGGGAGCGGATGGAAGACGCGATCGTCCATGTGACCCCGCTGAATCTCGCCGACCTGATGGGGGGGGATGTACGATCGGGGCGTGCTCGGAGAGCGCTACCCTTCGGTCTCCCTGTTCCCAGTGCGATGCCGGTCCGTCTTTGGAGCGCACGCGGGTCTTTGTTCATGGAGCGGCATGCGCTCTTCTTCTGGCACGCTACCTTGCGCTGGTCCGATCGCACTATCCCCGGGTGGAGCTTTCCGGTCGAGGCGGGTTTTGCATGGACCACGCCGGTCGGCGATAAGGAGAAGCCGAGCACCGAAGTCTTCCGATGCAGCCGTCAAGTTGGTAGAGGATCTGGACCTGTTCGGCGATCCTCGATGTAGATGTGCCCCGAAAGGGGCTTTAGGATTAGCATGTGTATTGCGCTCGGAGACGCTATGTATGAATGACATTGTTGTCATATTTTGTTATGTATGTAGTTTCGTTTGCCGTAATGCCCCCTGCAGCGTGTGACTTTGTCGTCTCACCGGATCGCCCAGGGCTGCCCTGTCTCATCGCGCTAAGGATGTAGACCTTGTCATGCGCGCGTAGAGGTCACCGGTGTCACCTGAAACCGCTGCCGGCCGTACCATAATGCAGAGCGCCGAGCTGCTAGCACATGTAGGTTTAGGCCGGGGGGGGAGGGGTTGCTCCAATCGAGTTCGAGTTAAAGTGCGTCTTGGCGGTCTTATTGGCCTCTGCAGTGCGTGGGTAGCACGACTGAGAATGACATGAATGCATAAAGAAAAAAGGAGAAACAACAAGAAACACATCATATCATATATGTATTTGGATTACAAAGGAAAGCAGAGTACATATCTTTTGTTCATCTTGGCTACTAGGCGTAAAAGCGTATCGGGTGTTCCGTGCCGGGGAGTTTGGGATATCCCGTCCGTCGACTCCACCACACAGTAGGACCACTGGGTCGGGTTACCTCTTTGACGATGAAAGGTCCATCCTGGGGGGAGGAAAACTTGTGCATGCCGGGCGGAGCTCGTGCGGCGGCGACAAGGACAAGGTCGCCGACCACGAAAGGGCGTTCCCCGACGTTGCGGTCGTAGTAGCGATGGACGCTCTCCGTGTACTTGACCGACCGGACGACCAGGCGGCTAGGCGTTCTTCCTCCGCTGTCGACGCCGTCGGCACGCGCTTGATCGGAGATTTCTTCGGAGTAATTTTGAACTCTTGGTGAGCGGAAGGCGGCGTCCTCGGGTAGGACGGCTTCCGATCCGCATACACCATGTAGTAGTAGGGGAACCCCCGTGGCTTTGCGGCTTGGTTTTGCGTCGCGCAGTCCCCTGCTATCGGGTGGGAGCTCCTTTAGCCATCTTCCCGGGTGCTTATCGTCTTTTACGGTACAAGCGTTTTTTTTGAGTGCGTCCCAGGATCATTCCGTTGGTGCGTTCGGCCCGGCCATTAGCCAGCGGGTGCGCAACGGAGACGTGTTTGACCAAGATGGACCGCTCCTCGCAAAACTCCCGAGCACGTTACCCGTGAAGTTTGACCCTAGGTCGGTGATGATGCTTTGTTCGGGATGCCGGCGGTGGACGATTTCCTCGAAGAACTTCGGCGGCCTTCTTGCTTGTGGAGCTGACGAGTGGTTTGTACTCGATCCCACTTGGAGAACTTGTCGATGGCAACCAGCACATACCTGAAGTTACCCGGCGCGGCCCCCCTCGGGCCGATCTGTCGAGTCCCCTGCATCTGCGAAAGGCCAGGCGGACGGTATCGTCATTAGGGCGTGAGCCGGGCAGATGGGGCTGCTTGGCGAAAACCGCAGCCCTCGCAATGCCGTACCAAGTGTTCTGCGTCCGCGACGGCGGTCGGCCAAGAGAAACCTGCCCGAAAGCTCTGAGACCAAGTTACGAGGCGCAGGTGGCTTCCGCAGATGCCGGCATGTATCTCTTTCAATATTCTTACGCCCTCGAGTCTGTAACACGCACTTCTGTAGAACGTTGGCGTTGGCGTTTCTGCGCATCAGTGTGCCGTCCGCCAGGACGTAGTGCTTGCTCCGCCGTATCAGGCGCTCCGTCTCGGTTTTATCAGTCGGCACTTCGAGTTGGTGAGGTATCGGATGAAAGGGGAGCGCCAATCCTCCACGCCGGCAGCTTCGATAGACGCGACTGTCTTCTCGGTGGGGTTGACTTTGGGCGCTCCTCCGTCTTGCCCGATCGATGGTGTCAGGAGGTCGTGTGCGAATACACCCGGCGGAATGGTGGCCAGCGTGGAGCCTAGTTTGGAGAGCCGGGTCGGCTTCGAGTTTTCTTCTCGGACGATGTGGTGGAACTCAATGCCGTAAAACTTGTTCTCGAGTTTTTCGGATTTCGGCGCGATGGGGCGTCCATTTTCTCACCGGTGCGGGACCCGGTCTTTATTTGCCCGGTTGACGACCGGGGGCCGAGTCACCGAAGACTTCCAGGCGCTTGATTCCCAGGGCTATGGCGACTTTGATGCCATGGATGGCGGCCTCGTACTCGGCGGCGTTATTGGATGCCTTGAAATGTATTCTCAAGACATATCGGAGTTCTTCGCCGCTCGGAGATACAAGCATGACCCCTGCTCCGGCGCCGCTAACATTGAGTGCGCCGTCAAAGTACATCTTCCAGTGCCGGGGGTGTTCGGGCGGAACTGGTTCCAGCATGTCCGTCCATTCGGCGATAAAGTCGGCGAGCACTTGGGATTTTATCGTTTGGCGACTCGCGTACTCGACGGTGTATGCGCCGAGTTCGACCGCCCACTTGGCAATTCTGCCGTCGACCTCTTTGTTCTTTATGATGTCGCCGATCGGGTACTGGGACACTACCGTCACAGTGTGGGATTGGAAGTAGTGATTGACCTTGCGCGACGTTAGGAGGACGGCGTAAATGAGCTTCTGTATCTGCGGGTAGCGAGTTTTTGACTCGTTCAGGACCTCGCTGATGTAGTACACCGGTCGCTGTACCTTAAACGCGTGTCCAGGCTCGTCGCGTTCGACGACTACCGCCGTAGAGACTACCCGATTCGTGGCCGCGATGTAGAGGAGGAGGTCCTCGCCGGGTAGCGGTGCCGTTAAAACGGGGGGCGTCGTCAGGAAAAACTTCAGCTCTTTGAATGCCTCGTCTGCCTCTGGGGTCCATACGAATTTATCGGACGCTCGGAGTAGTCGGAAGAAAGGCAGGGCCTTTTCTCCGAGCTTGGAGATGTATCTACTTAAGGCTGCTAAGCAGCCGGCGAGCTTCTGTACTTCCTTGATGTTGGTCGGTGGTGACATCTTTGTTATGGCCGATACCTTCTCAGGATTTGGTTCGATTCCGCGGCAGCTGACGGTGTTTCCGAGGACGATTCCCGATGAAACCCCAAATATGCACTTGTTTGGGTTGAGTTTCCATCGATACACTCGCAGGTTCTTGAATGTTTGGTCGAGGTCGGCGAGTAAGCTATCGGCGGTCTTGGATTTGACCACGACGTCGTCGACGTATGCCTCGGCGTTGATGCCTATTTGATCTTTTAGGCATGCTTGAATTGTTCGCTGGTATGTTGCCCCGGCGTTTTTGAGGCAAAGGACATCGTCGTGTAGCAGTAGGCGCCAAATGGAGTTATGAAGGCTGTTTTGACCTGATCTGACTCCTTTAGGGCGATCTGGTGATACCCGGAGTAGCAGTCAAGAAAAGAGAGTAAAGTCAATCCTGATGTTGGAGCTAAGCTCCTAAGATTGAAGCGGTGATGAACTGGAGGCCTAGGCTTGAACGCGCGGCGACGAACTGGCGGCGCCGTGCTCGGCGCCTAGGCTAGGGCAGCAGGAAGAGAGGATGACGAGGAACAGTAGACAAGGGCTGGGTGCCCAAGGGAGATACAAGTATCTCAATCCCAGGCTGAGTCGTATTGATAACAAACTGTTTGACTTATACATAATGGACTCCTGATCTTTAGGGGGACTCTAACAAACCAACTAGATATGCCTAACAAACTAAGATAGATAGACTCCAGACTTCCCTATGCCGTGGCCCTGGCTGGAGACCACGCCCAGACTGCGCCATGCACCACCACTCAGCCACTAGCCCTATCACGGCGATGATAGACATTGCCAACCATAACACCTGAACTATAAAATGTTGTTCATCCTTTAACGAGCTCACACTTCAATAAAAACTGCAGCGTCAATTTTAAGACAAGCTGGTATTAAATGATAATTTTTTAATTAGCAAAAGAAACCGATAACTATATAGATACAAAATCAGCACAACAGATGGCAAAATTCTCTGGAGTCAAACACCTCTTATTAGGCCAACATTCATTATTCTAATTAGCCACAAAGTTTCCAGGTCGACGGGTCGAGGTATAGGGTCGCGGAACGTGGTACGCGCTTGTGGGAGATTTTTATACTTCAGGTCAAAAATGTGTGAACCCGGGTCAGGGTCGACAAAACCCAAGTCGAGGGTTGAAGGCAGTGAACCCGTTTTATGTGACTATGATTCTATTTAACACAATCAAATTAACATGGAAAAACCAAATATTCCTTTGAGGCACCAAAATAATGATCTTTCAAGAAAACAAACCATTCCCATTTGCACAAAAATAATGATCATTTCTGTTGGAGAAAAAAATAGTGAAGTACACATTAGCGCAGCTTAACAATTTAAATGTATGACACAATCATAGGCATATACAACTGAAAATACAAATTAACTCAGTACTCACCTGAAGATGATTATCTGCTTAGGCTTTCTTTGTTGACTCGTTTGGTAGAAGTCTAGTAGAAGTTCCCTGCAATGCAATGAAAAAGTGTCACAAGTCTGATCCAGACCACCCCCCCCCATTTCGGGCCAAACTGGCTAGGAGAGGCTTGGGACACGCCCTGGCAGGCGCCAGGGCAACCCCGTGCGCAGCATGTAGGGCAGGGAAACAGGGGGTGGGGCCACCACTGCCACCTCAATCTCCCAATATCCGGGGAGATCCAGAATAAAATGGAAGGTTAGAACAAAAACAGGAAAAATAAATAGAGAATTGTCTTAAAGATATAGTTGAGATTATTTAGGAAACAGGACGGTTTTTCTTCGGAAAGAAGAGTCCATATGTATAAGGATTCTTCTTTTAGTTTCTTGGAGTGCAAGTCCTATAGGGATTATAAATACAGGGGCAATATTGTTAAGTGAAGGCCCATCTACTATTGGCCTATGCGGCCCATATGAGTGTCTAAAATTAGTCACAGGGTTCGGGGTTGAAGCCGTGAACCATGTACCAGGTACGCCGACTCAAATCGAGGTACGTGGACGAGATGGGTCGATGTCCTAATTATGGATGGGCTGCGCCCCGATTAGAACAGGGGTTCAAGAAGGGATGAGTTGTAATCCTAGATGAAGAGTTCGCAGGAGGCCGCGTGCATGGGCGAGAGCACAAAAACAGGGTCTGGAAGCCACAGTTACCAGAAGGAATCGTTGCTCCTCGCGGTGGTGGTGGCGCCAGCACTGACGGCGATGGAGAGCCAAGCTCAAGATCCTTACTAGCCCCCATGCGCCTCCTTGCGTCATTGTCGGCATAGTCCCACCCAGCCACCCCACGTGCATCACCGGTCCTCACACCTTCTTGTGTTGCAGCCAGCGCATTCCTACCCAGCCATGCCCATGGAGGACAGCGAAGGATGAAGATGAGATTAGGAGAGGAGTGACTAGCGGCGGCTGTTTGGTGTAGCATCGTACAGTGGGAATAAGGCATCATGAGGTGTAAGATGGGCCCAAAATTGCAGCCCATTTGTAATAATGGGCTCATGGTTGCATGGAACGGCTCAACTATTCTTTTCTTTTATTATTTTACTGATCAATAATATGTAACGTGATTTGCAATGTTATCCCAAATGAACAAGTTAACCACAACAATACATTCAAGACTCCATGCTTCGTACCAGGTCATCGGCCCATATGCTTCGGGTTCATGTACCAAATATTTGATTCTCGTACGGTTGTACCACATTATTGTCGAGTATCAACCTGCGCCCTTGACCCCATCCCTTGTCCTGGTCGACCTAGAATTCTTGTGACTATCTATATACCTCTCCACTAATAGAATGATAAATACCTTCTCAGATCCCCAAGGTTAGTAACATGGTATCAAATCCATGGATTAGGGTTAGGCTTAGACTAATCTAACAGCAGTTTGGTTTGGGGATTCACTTGAGCTATCATGGGGTCATGCACTTGTCCAACGTTTTTCCAGGAACGAGTGAGTTCCACTGCCGGTATATCCAAGCACTACGAGGAATGTACTGATGCCATATGGCTGGAGTCCATGACGCAAACCAAACGGATTGATCAGCATCGGATGTAGGTTTGGATGATTCTGGCTGGTATTATTCTTGTCAGGTACCAAAATAAGGGCCCTCCAAACAATCAGGCCCAACGAACGCAAAACCAGGCCACACAGTAGCAAAACGCGGCCTGCCAAGGCCCAAAGAAACTGCTCACCATCCCGTCCGAGCCTCCCCTGCCGGGGGCCTCGAGGCGGGCACTAACGTCCCCGCCTCGACCGAGCCTCTCCCGCCCTCGGCCTCGGACGGACGCCCGACTTCCCCGCCTCGCCCGAGCCCTCCCCGCCGAGGCCTCGGACGGGCGCTAAGCGCTTCCGTCTCGCCCGAGCCCCCTACGCTGAGGCCTCGGACGAGCGCCCACTTTCCGTTCCGCCAGAGCCCCAGTGCCTAGGCCTCGGATGGGACGCACCGCACTTCCTGGTCAAACTTGGCCTCTGACTTGACGTATATCTACCGCCCGCCTTCCCACAGTTCCTATCAGACTGGCGTTATCCCTTGACAAGGGATAAGAGCTGTCCTATCACAACCCTCACCCGCGCTCATGATTACGTTATCCTCCACGGTGGAGGCCGGGCACACCCACGTGGGGGGCACCTAACCTTCCTAACCTTCTTGCCCGGGTCAAGTCGCCGAAGCTTCAAGGCGGTGGCAGCCACGCCAGGGGCCGTCATCCAGTGTCATCCTTCGTACGGGAGTCAGGTCGGCTGCGACGCTGGTCAAACAACAGTCCCTCCCGGATTTTCTGAGCCCGGGATGGGCAGCGATTGCCCCGATGACGGCTCTCTCCTGTGCCAACCGTCCCGCGTACAGCAGCAGGCTCCGAGGCCCTCCGAGCCTCGGAATGGGAGTAAGACAAAGCTACAGCACGCTACGGGGGTCAGATACGCCTCCCCTGGCCTCTCCGTCAACCTCTACAGGGATAGTCGTCCTCTCCGTCGTCAGGATAAGGGGACGTGACTACTCACGGCAGCGACCAGGCTCTACAGTGCCAGCGCCCACTCCGGGACCTCGGCCTAAGAAAGGCGGCAGGCTCCGAGGCCTCAGATCAGGAAGGAGAGGCACACACGGCCTCTTCCATGTACACGGGCACTCCTTGTAAGCCCTACCCTCCCCTTGCGGCTATAAAAGGGGAGGGCCGGGCCCCTTCTTGGGCACGCTCACACAAGCAACCTTGAGCTCTTCCACACACACGATATTAGCACTTGCCACGATCACTCATGAGACTTGGGACCAGCTCCCTCTCTCCACTCGCTTGTACACCCTACCTACAAGCACTTAGGTGCAAGATAATACAAATCTACCTTGTGTCCTTCTTGCACACCTTCCGGGGTTGGGAACACGCACCACAAATTTACTTGTTGGTGCTAAGGCCGCCAGTTTTAGCACCGACAATTCTATAAACCAAACAGGCCATAAATTACCCACTAGATCCATTTTTTCCCTTGGGACTTGGGATTTATCCTCTGTTCATTCACCTTTTGTCGGTCGACCGTTGTTGCGGCCATTGCCATTGCCGTGTTGTCTCTCCCCCATGCGGCCCATCGCCTCGCCGTTCATCCATGTGGCCCATCGTCGCATGGAGAGGCTACCTTGTCGAGCAGCCCTTCTCCCGTCAGGGACACCTCCACCCATTGGTTCCACCCGTCGTAGACATGCACCCACGCATATGGTCGTGTGCTCTTCTGCCCGTGCCATCTTTGCGTGTGCCGTCCACACAGTTTGCTCCATCCGCACGATTCTCCATCGTGATTTGCTCAGGTACTGCTTCTTTTGCCACCTGCTCTGTTCTGCTGCAGTAGTGTGCTCTGGCCTTCAGCTGCGTGCTCTGTTCTGCTGCGGTGGCGTGCTCTGGCCTTCAGCTGCGTGCTCTGTTCTGAAGGCTTTCTCTGCCCTGGTCTGCTTGGCGTATCTGGTCTGCTGCTGTCTCACAATGTCGCAGCTCAATATGATTGTTTTTCCTATGAAACATGAGGTCTGTTGACGGTCCTTAACGCCTATTTTATACCATCAACTATTGCTCAATATAACATGATATTAACCATAAAGCATAGTTATAGGGTTCGATTCTAACGAGTTCCACGAGTTATGTTGTTCTTGATCGTTTTGCAGGTATATCCAATTTTACAAAGAATAAAAGTATCTCAAATGATGATTTGGAGTGCACCATTGCGACGGGCTCGTCAAGACGATCGAAACGGACATATCATTTGCTATATTCAGAGTTCAGAGTCAAAAGATATCAATTCTACACCGAAACCAACACTAGAAGACTCTAGAAGACACGGGAAGGCGATCAACCGAAGGTGGGGCCCACCTGCTACAGGGTGGGGCCGCCCGGCCCCACCCCCGGCCGGCCGGCGCCCTCTGGAGCCCATTCATGGCCCGCTTCGACGGACGGCCTCCCTACTGCCTTAGGGTTTCCATCTCCACCGTTTCTTAAAGTCGAATTAGTCCCACATCGCCTGTTCGGAAGAGGTGGGAGGCTTTCTAGGCTATAAATAAAGAGGTAGACCCCCCTCCCTAAGGGCACCACATTATGGAGATGTAGAGGCGTCCCTCGAATGGATGACCTCTCATCTCTAGAGAATTAGGGCTAGACTTTCCAATGTAGTTCTAGTTGAGAGTTAGGGAGAGCGGCGCTACGCCGGGTTCGGGAGGAGTCTTCGCAGAGTCATCGAGTTCGGTATATCTTTGTATCTATTCTTGTAAGACTTATGCTTTAATATATTTATCTTCTCTATTTACTTTATGCTTTTATATTATGTTTAGTATAGTTGTTATACTTTAGCATGGGATCTCCGCTTTGTATTAGGTGCTCTAGTTAGCGTGACGTGACTAGAGTAGTATTCGTTAAGCGTAGACGTGGTGTCTAGGCTAGTGTTTACCTGAGTTTGCGCCTAATTCTTACGGTTAGTTGTGGTAGCCATCGAGGTGACAGCTTTGTTGGTCTTCGTATTCCACCACGTCGGAGTTGGTGTTTCTCAGAGCTTTTGGCAGCCTTACCCAGCTACCTTCTTCCCAGTCTTATTCGAGAGTTGGATAGGTACTTGTTGCTCCAAAGTGTTATTGTGTGATTGCTTTATCTATCATAAATCAGTTATTATAGAACCTTGGTAATAGAGAAGTATTCAGGAACCTTGAACTCTCCCCGTTGTCCTCTCACTTTAGCTATCTATTTACTTATCATAGAATTCTCCTGTGTGTGTGTCATATATACATAATTCCTATCATCTATCATTTACCCCTACTTTAGTCTAGTTGGTGTATTAAGTTAGTAGATACATGATGGTAAACTAT
>JADLZL010002311.1:0-86597 GCA_015844335.1 Chrysopogon serrulatus | reverse complement strand
ACATCTCCATGAGGTCCTCCCTTTGAGTGCTCCCTCATCATCGGAATCACTATCACTCTCCCTATCTTCACTTTCGAATGTACCTTAGTGGATTCTTAGCTTGCGAAGCATGATGGATTGATCAAAGACCTAAGGCTTGTTGGAGATGACAATGCTTGCATGCCCCTTCTTCTTGCTCTTTTATCATCATCACTATCATCTCCATTACTTGAGGAAGCATCACTATCCCAAGTGGCCACATAAGAGTTGCCCTTCTTCTTGAAAGTGACTTTCTTTGTCTTGCTTTTTCCTTCTTGTCCTTCTTGTTCTTCTTCTTCTTCTTCTTCTTGTAGTCATCATCATTGTCACTATTGTATGGACAATCCTTAAGAATGTGATCCTGGACTCTTGCACTTGTAGCATCTTCTCACATAGTCCTTGTTCTTATAGTTATCCTTTCTCTTTCTTGCATGGTAGCCCTTCTTCATGAACTTGTCAAACTTGCGCACAAGAAGAGCTAGTTCTTCTTCATCATCTTCATCGGAGGCTTGATCTTCGTCATCACTTGAGCTATTCTTTTTTTCTTGCCCTTATCCTTTGATGATGATGTGGCCTTGAATGCCACACTCTTCTCCTTCTTCTTCTCCTCCTTAGCATCCTCTTTCTTGTTCTCATCATTGTATTGGTCCTCGGTTGTTACTTCTCAGGATCTCATTTGGTGTTTTCTCCTTCATCCCTTCTCTAAAGATGATGGTTCTCAATGTCTTGAACCTCTTTGGCAAGCAACTCAAGAATCGATGAGAGAAGTCTTCATTGCTAACTTTTTCACCTAAAACTCTTGAGATCATTGATGATGACTTGCAATCTATAGAACATCTCCAAAATTGATTCATCATCCTTCATCTTGAAGTTGGTGAGCTTATCCTTGAGCATGTACAACTTGGCACTCTTTACCGTTGAAGTGCCCTCATAGGTTTCCTCTAATCTCTTTCACACTTCAAATGCATAGTCAAGATCCTTGATTTGCTCAAACACCTTGGAATCAATGCCATTGTAGATGGTGTTGAGAGCCATTGTGTTGCATTGCTTCAACTCGGCTTCTCTTTGGAGTTGGATCGGGATCAAGAATAACGAATTCCTTCTCGGTCACATCCCACACCTTGTCATTGATTGAACCAAGGTACATCTTCATCTTTCTCTTCCAATAGTCAAAAGATGAGCCATCAAAGAATGGTGGTTTGCCCCAACATGATTGAACACAACTTGAGCCATATTTTGCACCGAAGGTTGTTAAGCCTTGAATCAAACGGTGACCACGGCTCGATACCACTTGAAAGGTCCTAAATGGCTAGAGGGGGGGGTGAATAGCCTAATTAAAAATCTATAAAAAATACTAGAGTAAAGTGTTAGTATAACAAATGGCGTAAATGCGATTTACTTTAGCTCTACTTGTCGTGCAAGCCACCTATTGACAATTATAGTGAGCTTATGATCTCTACTTGCCACACAAAAGCTAAGTTGCTAGATTACTCCTAGGTGATCAAGCTATAGAGCTAAACTACACTAATGCTATCACTAGAATAAGAATGAAACAATATAATGCAAGAGATAGGATGATTGTTACCAATGCCGAGCAAGAGATAAATGTATCAATCACAATATGAATACCAAAGAACACCAAGAATTCCAAGGGAGACAATGTGACACAAAGATTTTTCTCCCGAGGTTCACGTGCTTGCCGGCACGCTAGTCCCCGTTGTGTCAACCACCACTTGGTGATGCGCGCGCTAATAGGCTTCCAATGCCTAACCCTCCACGGGTGCCGCTAGCAACTACCAACAAGTGAAGTAACTCAATGACACGAGCAATTTACTAGAGTCACCTTTTGCCAATCTCCGGCGGGCCAAGGTGCAAGAACCCTCACAAATCACCGGAGCCGGCCCACGAACAATCACCAACACGTCTTTTACCTCCACCGCAGCTCAAGCCATGTAGGTGGCGGCAACCACCAAGAGTAATAGGCAATCCCGCTGCTCAACGATCTCTAGTGCCACTAGATGCTCAAACTCTAAGCAAATGCACTAAGATCACTCCCAATCTCACAATGGATGCACAATCAAGCAAGAGAATGAGTGGGAGAGGTTTGCTTTAGCTCACGGGATGTATCACCGGTGAAAATGTCTAAGAGAGTGAGCTAGAGCCAACCAGCTTATATAGAGGGGCAAGCCCTCATCCAACCAATTACAACATCAAGGCTGGCCCTGACCGGACGCTCAAGGCGGGGGGTGACCGGACGTCCCCGGTCCCAGCGTCCGGTCGCCCATAAATATCCACGTGTACTAGCCGTTTGAATTTCAACGTTCGCGCCCAACGACTAGCTCTCACTCACGCTGCTTTGTCGAACAACGACCGGGACGCGTCCCTAAATGGCCGGACCGACGCTGTCAACGAAGCGTCCTGGCCGGCCACCGTGAGAGCATCGAGAGAGGTCCAAACTTCGACTGGCGAGTCCGCTTGCACCTTTGATGGGACGCCCGCTGGCGTCCGGTCCCACATTTTGGCTTCGGCCACGCCCGGACACACACGGCCGGACTTGGCACCGGAGCGTCCGGTCATCCTTGAAATGCAATCGGATGACACGGCTTGACCGACAGCGTCCTGTCCCCAACCGAGACAAATGTCCGGTCGCCTCCAGATAACCCTTTTTCTTCCGAAAACTTCCGAGTCCCGCCTCACAAGCTTGGCGGGAGGGTTTTACACCCAAACCTCATCAACCCTTGCTCTCATGTGCCAACGCACAAAAGTGTCTCTCCACTTGTGCACGTGTGTTAGCATATTCAAATCATTTTCCAAGGGATTTGTTAGCTCTCACTAGGTCCTAATGCATATGCATGGAATAAGAACATCTAGTGGCACTTGATAACCGCTTTTGCATTAAGATCACCCCTCTTAATAGTACGGCTATCTATCCTAAATACACTCACACCCTCTATGGTGTCTTGAGTGCCAAAACAAAATGACCCTATCAATTATACCTTTGCCTTGAGCCCATTTTGTTTTTCTCTTTCTTCTTTTTCAAGTTGAAGCACTTGATCACCATCTTTTGGTATTCATCACCAACACCATGATCATCTCCATGTCTCCAACACTTGTCATGGACCATCCTTTCTTATGCTACACACACTTAGCCACAAAGAATTAGTCCCGAAGGTTTCATCAATTATCCAAAACCAAACTAGGGCTTTCACACGTGTCTCCAAGATCTAAACAAGATGGATAGGAGCTTAAGAGGGAACTCACTTGATGATTAAGTTGACGAGCACGAGCAGTAAGAGGACCAGCAATAGGTACTGGTGGTGGCGGCGATGCATTGCGCTTGTTAATGTCCTCATCACTATGAAAATATAACTAATGAAGAATCTAATGATACTTCGTTGATACCATAAATGTTATTATCTTATTATATACATTCGCTCAAACTTAAAAAAACTATGACTCTCTAAAATTTTTAGAATATGTTATAATTTGGGATGGAGGGAGTAGCCCCTAAAGCAAAGTAGGACAATGAAAAGCCACCTGCCTTATCAAATCTGCCTGAGAAGTCACAATTGAGACACAAAACTAAAGCACTACACAAGAATATCTCTCTATTTGGTCGTCTAAAGCTCTAGTTTTTCTTCGGAGACCATGATCACGGAGGGTAAAGTGCCAAAAGTTTGCCACAGGTTTGTATACGAATACGACTAAAGGGAGAGAAAAAAAAGGATGCTCTCAAAGATGCTTCTATGCTGGATGGAATCTTCTCCACTCTGTAAGCCAACACCTGCCTTTGTTTCCTTGTTGATTCCGTCCTGTTCCTTGTCCTGCATAATACGCGTCGGATGACCAACGAACCACCAGTTTTATGTTATGATTACTATTAATACTATTTTTTTCAATCAGGCTTGATTAGTCTAGTGCATCATGAGAAGAACAACTTTTGGATTTCATTACTAAATAAATAACGTTTTCTATGCATATAATTGAAAGTTCTTAACATCATTAGTCAGATTCCTAATAATGTGCCGACCTGACAGAGCGACTACTTTTTTAAGTTTGTGTTATAGATTATCATTTAGGTAGACCAAACCTAAAAGGGGAATTTTATAGACACGACAGGCGCGCAAACATATCATTGCCGCGATGAAAGGTTGCGAACCATGTCAGTTCCGCTCATCATGCAACCGAAGGACTTTTTTTCTGCTGTGCCAGCAGTTTGGTACTTTGGTGGCTGGGAGAGAATAAAAATAGCTACGTTTAACCTCAGCTTCGTTGTCCTGATGACATAAACAAAGTAATCATACATCATAGCAAGACGTTAGAAGGGGTTAGGATTCTACATAGAGTGGTTGACACCAGCTCACACATAGCTTAAAAAGACTGATACAGGCAACAACCAATGTAAGGTACCAACATATAAAACTAATAAAAGCATGCAGCAGTTGTTACCAAAAAGCATGAAACATCACATGTATATAAAATTTCATCAACTATAAGACTACAGATCACATCATTACATTACATTACAATAGATTAAATTGCAAATTCGTGTGGAAATGCAAGAAAACATCATCTTTTCGCCTTTTTTGTTTTCTTGGCCTCTGCTGAGCTGGAAACTTTCACAGCCTGAGGCGTTTAGCGAGTAAGAGTCCTGTTTCTATGCACGGGTGTATGTACCATCATGGAGAATTTCCAATGATTGGACCGCAACCCTGTTGCTATGTGGCCCTGCGCCAGACATGCCTCCCCATTGATCATCTCTGTCCTTGATTGGTGATCGGTGAAACTGAACTGTCCCTCAATCAGAGCACCAATGATCACGTATTGCCCTGGAATCCCATCAGGACTAGATTTTGGAGATCATCCTCTTCCCACAAGCTCCCCGTCTGAAATTCATGACAAATTTCGCCTTTTTACTTTGGCATGTCAATGTAGTAGTGCAATCTACAGTTTGAAATCGGTCGCCAAACAATACCAAATAAACTGAGTGTAACAAAATTTGCTGTACCTGGGAATTAAGTCCTTCAAGTGACCGGTCCGTGATGCCATGGTTCACAAAGGATGAAGGCATTTCAAAGCCTTTGTTATTTGTCACAACACTCTGTGCAGCGGTGCCTGGCGACGAGGTGTAGCAGAAGGCCGAGCTCGCGCCCTCAAGTGCATAGACTGGTGGCAGCGGTTGTGCCATGGAGGACGTCGCAGGCGCACACAGTTTGTTGTTGGCCTGCACTATGCATAATTGCCAAGAATGGACAACACAATCAACAAGATCATCCACTACACTGCCTGTTTCAAGTGGTAAGGACTAAGGAGGGAAATTACGTCTTTGGGGATGAAGCTATCCACGTCGAGTTCGAGTCGCGGGTTCACAGTCGACAGCTTCATCGACAAGAACTGTTGCGAAAGCAAACCATTTTGCTCAAATTCAGAAGAATTCATATGATATTTTAAAAAGAAACTGCTATGTCCGATGCAGAGGAGATCATATATGCACCTCCACTTGTCGTTGCAGCGATTGCACGTAGTTTATGATCTCATCAAGCATCACGGCCTTCCCAGTAACCTTCATGAACAATCTCTGAGAATTATCCTCTACGTGAAATAAGTGTGTATTTCGACCAAATTTTGACCATTTCTCTTAAATATTTACCTTGCTGCAGCCTGGCACGAGGTCTTGCAGCAGCTTCATGCGCTCGCTGATCTTTTCCCTCCTCACCTAAAGAGAGTTAGTGACGGCAACCATCAACAACTAATGCTTTTGGAAGAAATGCTCAATCGAAGCAAAGGTGTTCGCCGCAGCCTACCCGCTCGGCGAGGCTGTGGCTGTCGGTGGCCTGGCCCCGGCGCGCGCGCACGTGGATATAATCCTTGGGTGGCTCTGCCGCCACCTCCTTCCCTTTCCATTGCCATGCCATGCCTCTCCGGCCGCCGGCTTCTGCTCCTCGTCATGAGCGGCGTCCGTGGAGAGCTTGCATTTCTTGAATTTTGCCTCTGGCTCCGGGACTTGACAGTTTCCGACATTTTCAGAGACGTGTTTGACAAAGCTGCAATACTGGCGAAACAGAGATGGCTAGTACCTCGGGTGTAGCCGTGGTGACCACGTCCTTGGCCTTGACTTGCCGCCCGACGCCTTCCGCTTCCGGCAGGGGCCATCGCTGCAGGACCCGTCGCTCGCGTTGTGTTTAATAGCGCCAGGCAAGGGCGCGGGCGCCGCTGCCTGCTCGCCGAGAAGCGACTGGCTGCTGGCCACGCGTGAGAGCTTCCCACCGGAGGCCCGAAACACGAGGGGCCTTGCGGCCCGCTCCGCAAGCACCGCGTCCCCGGCGAGCACGCACGGCGCTACCGGCTTGGAGGGGAGCCCACCGGCGTGCTGTGAAAGGACGCGTACTGCGATGATGACGGCGGCGACGGCACGCTGACGCCGAGCCTGCTCGCAAGCTGCTCCATCAGGGCGGCCTCAACAGCATCTCCTCCTCCTACGGCGGCGGCCGCCGCGAGCGACGACGGCGATGGCGATTGCGACTGCGACGGCACGAGCGCGCCCAACACAGCGTCGTGTTCCCACCCCGCATCGGCGCCCATAAGCGCGTCCGGCACATGTACCCGTAGGGGGTCGAACGGCGCGGCACCGGCGGCTGCAGCATGGGCGAGCGGCCAGGAAAGCTCGCGGAATCCCCCGAGGAAGCCGTCGTGCGCCATCGCTGCTTGCTGCCACGACTCCACAAACGCAAAGCAGGGGAAGGGGATCCTCGAGCTCCACGCTGCGTAAATGTATGGGCGCGCCCGAGTGCGTGCGTATGTGCCGGCGCGAGGACGGCGGTGGTGGCGGAGAGTGCGCGTTGTGGTGCGGAATTAGTGGGTGCTTTCGGGGGCCGCTTCCTGCACCTGATGGGGTGGTGCGCAATGTCTCCCCTAGGCCAGATACTAGAGATGAAATAGGTCGGCAGCGGAGGGCAGTGGCGTCCCGGCAAAATGGGAGGCCCTGTACGAAACAATAAGTGGAGGCCTAATCTCTAGTGCCAAAAAATAAGAAAATAATGAAATATATATCAATGTATCACAAAGTATATACCTGGTATAGGCCGTTTCTAATTTTTCTATTCATGTATATATTTTAATCCGATTTGAAGACATAGCTTACAAGTTGGAATAATTATTAGACACTAGATCAACCTCAGGTACGTAGACAATGCACAAAAAGATTAAGTAGATAAAATAGGGCCTCGATATGAAGTTCACTAGGCGATGGCGATACTCATACATCGACGATTTGGATCTATGTCTATTTGGTAAATTGAGACTGCTATGGAGTCTTGACGAGTTGTGGCCTTCGCCTCTCATCTAGGATTGGTAGCCGAGGAGACGATGAACAATGGCGCTGACGATAGAAGGAATAGGAATTCAAAGTGACAAGGTGTGTGTGCAAAGAATTGGAATCACCGCAACCACTTTCTCTAAAAAATGTCATGTTATGAGAAAAAATACAGTTGTTGTTGATTCGGTAATTTAAACGAAGCCCACAGTTACTATACATACTTAGGTACTTAATAAATGTTGGGGCCCCATGATTTTGGGGGCCCCAAGCGAAACAGACAGCCCGCACGGGGCCTGAGGGACGCCCCTGCGGAGGGGAAGTAGAAGGACAGGCCTTTTCCCCCGGTTTGTGATCCAAATCATTTTGATTTCAAAGAATGTTTTTAAAGGGCAAAATGGAGAGGAGGATCAGAGAGAATTTTCTGAAAGGGGAAACTGGATGGAACCGTTATGTAGCTTGGGTGCCAGTGGTCGATAGAGTGTGTTCTTGTCGATTTCGAGCCATTGGAGACTTTCCAATGCATTTAGGTTCAAGTTTCTTTATGTCAATATTTTTTTAAAAAAAAAAAAAGACAGTATGCTATATTGGAATTTGGAGTTCCATAATCTTAATAGAAAACAATTCTTCGGTAAGTAATTTATGCCCTTTTTAATAGCAGTTCAAATTTTAATGGTTTCACTGAACAAAATGAGAGAAGTTTAGTGGTTTCAATCATCTAGTACAATTTATAAACATCTTCCCTTTGCAGCTTCAATCAAAGAGTCATTTCATAACCAAGTATTCAACGGCGTTTTGACAAACAAAGCCAAACAAGTGAGAGCTGAAACTAACCCTCGAAAAGTCCTACTAAATTGGTCCTTAGAGTATCTTAGTTCTTAAACCTTTTTGTTATTTACTCTCAAGTTTGAGTTTTCGAGGGACACAATAGAACCATCAGTATCCGCAATAACAGATTTTAGCTTTCCAATTTTGGATCAATTGAGCAATGTAATACTAGATTCAACCACAGCAAATGGTAACATCCATTCTCAATGGAAAACAAGGACATACATGGTCCTTTGCTGACGGCCTTATCATCTGCAAAGAACGGGTACAAATTCCACCATCATGTACAAATTACACCATCATCTCCAATCGTATAGAATATACTACACCCTATACATGATGCAACACATGAGGGATCAGATAAAATGCTATTCCATACCTACAGAGCAAAACACACAAATCAGCCATTTGTCAATGATTGCATAGTTTGCCAACGGAATAAAATAGAACATCTACACGAGCAGGTTTGCTACAATATTTGGCAATACAACAACAGATATGGGAGGACATATCAATGGACATCATAGAAGCGCTACCAAAAGTGGGAATAAATCCATTATATAAACAGTTGTCGATCGCTTATTCAAATATGCATATTTTATCCCCTACCATATCCATATATAGCAACATCAGTAGTACAAATCTTCTTTAATGAGATTGTCCATCTTCATGGTTTACCACGCTCCATCATCAGCGACAAAGATGTTGTTTTCACTAGGTGATTTTGGAAGGAACTATTCCACCTAAATTCAGTATGACATTAGTCTATCACCCTCCATCAGCAAAGAGGTAGTAAATAAACTGATCACCATGTACCTTAGATGACCAAAGGAATGGTTATGATGGCTACCATGGGTAGAATATTTGCTACAACACATCTTACCACTCCTCCATTCACACCACTCCTTTCAAACTAGTATCACAGAGACCCACCAAAAATTAAAATGTGCAGCCAAAGAGATGCAAAAATGATGAAACTTTAACTACAACAGTCCTAGGATTAGTACACCAAACACTACAAGAAGAATCACATTGAGAGAATGTTTGCTGTAGGCGATTTGGGATGGCTGAAACTAATGACACAATCAGTCTTTGCTATTTCAACGTCGAAGAAAGGCAAACTATCCCCAAGTATTTTAGACCCTATGAAATCAATGAAAGGATTGGATCAATGCGCACCGTCTGGATTTGCCTTAAACAATTGAATCCTCAAACCCTTTCATAAACTCTTTTAAGAAATATGGGGGCCCACCATCTGCAATTCCTCAGATGCCAACAATGAAAAAAAAGGGATTGCACTTCTAGAACCAAAACTCATGCTCAAATCCTGCCTATATAGAGGGACCCTCCAAGGCCCAATAAAATGGAAAAATCAACCCTCAGCAGAGTCATCGTGGGAAGACAGAGAACTATTCAAAGAAAATTTATCCCAAATGCTAGCTCAAGGATGACCTGATTCTCTAGGTAGGGAGAGATGTCGTAGTCGGCAAGACATATAGCAGAAGGCGGCATCAAAGTGACTAATAATATAATTAAACAAGGAGGGGCCAGGGGCTATCTATAATAGATTTTTTTAGAATAAGCAGATGAGGATTGTTGGCTCACGCCATTATCATGTAAATATGAGGGAGAATTATCAATAGAAGGCAAGCATGTTTAGGATTAAACCCTCTAATAATCCTCCACCGCTTCTCTCTCTACAGCCATCTCTCTCCCCATCTCCCTCCTGCTGCTGCATCCACCACTCCGCCGCCACTGCCTTCTTGTCGCTAACCATGGCTGCCCCCTGTCGGCTCGCAGCCATTTCCAACCGCCACCTTACTGTCTCTCTTCATTGAGCCTTGCCTCCACCTCTCAGCCACCGACCCAGCTGCCCTAACTAGCCTCTTACCGCCCTAATCAGTCTAGAATGGCCCCTCCACCCGTCAATGCTGTGGACGATCATCATGTACCAAATTCATATGTCAACTAAGTATCAAAGAGGGCACAAGTGCGATCACCAACGTAGATATAGGGTTTACACTGATAGAATTCATGAGTTTTGGTGAATCACTTTCTCTATATGTGTAATCTAGAAAAGATGCAATTTTGGACCCACATAGGAATATGCAACGCGATATCGGACCGCACGGCAATAAAGAACAATCTAGAAGACTTCGAAGACACCACGCCGGGGCAGACCGTGAGCGGGGCCTAGGAGGGGATCGACCTGCCCCACCACCGGGCTAGCGACCCCCCACCGTAGCCTCTTTTCGCGGCCCACTTTGACCCACCAATCCCATCGCCTTTGAGGATGAATCTCCACCGTCCCTTGAGGTTAGTTTGATTTGGTGGCTTGCGTTCATCCCCTAGCCTATAAAAGAAAGGCAGGACCCTCTCTAGAAAAGAGCCTAAAAACCCTAGTTTATTATTTTCTCTCCTCGTGAGGGTCAGGGTTCCCCATCCTCAGAGAATTAGAATAGAACTCTAACACTTCACCCCACATGGATTCCTACGGTTATCAGGTCTATGGATAGTTAACCTCTACTATTACTCACTTACTTCGGGCACCAGCGTACACCTAGTCTGCCAAACAATACCGACCTGTAGCTCTACACCGTGGCCGAACGTGGGGGAGTGCAAGGGATGGACATGGCTATCACCACCTACCGCCTACCGCTCAACCATAGGACCCAAGGCAAACGAAGGTAGCCTCTAGCCTAGACACCATGTCTATGCTATCAACTACTACTCTAGCGTTTTGGTAAGGTTATCCGTCTTTATCAGGGCCCTCTACTAGAGTATCCGCTACAAGAGTGGACGATGATCCCACAGTGAATAAGAGTAAAACTTAACTAAATAATAGACTTAATAGCATAAGAACCACGAACACTTACTTAGCAGATGATTCATCGAGGTATAGGTGTTGATCAAAGTACATGCACGGGAGACACCAATAAGCCCGGCACCTCCACGGGTACAAGCTCGGCGAGACACCGACAAGTCTGGCACTTCCCTGATCTCTCCCTCACATCTCTCCCTACTAACTCTAATAGATAGAGTAACGTCCTACCTCCTCGAGGATAGGCCCACTTATACTGCTCTCACAGACCAATACCAATATTTTCTGCGTACTTTGTCCTCAATCATGCGCACTCGAGAAAACTTTTCGATTGGTCACCCATCGCTCCAACCCAAGCATGCTTAACCTCAAAGTTCTTTGGAGATGGGCTTCTGGAAAACAAGTTACGACTTGTTAGTATGAGTATCATATTAATCCTATTCAGGTCTAGGATGGGGTGTTACAGCTACGAGGGCCTAAGCCCTTTGGAATGAAGCTCTTGAGTTGTGCTCTTTGTAACATCCCGCCTCCTTGAGGCTGGGCCCGCTTACATCTATCAGCTTTAATAGGACTAATACTATCCTCACAGACCAACACCGATCTTTTCAACACACTTTGTCCTCACTCATGCGCACCCGAGAATGACTTTCTGGTCGGTCACCCATTCTGAAATTGCTCCAGGCCAAGCACGCTTAACCTCGAAGTTCTTTCGAGATAAGCTTCCAGAAAAGAAGTTGCAACTTATTGGTATGAGTATCATATTAATCCTATTAAGCCCTAGGCCAGGGTGTTACATCCTCACCCCCTTAAGAGATCAACGCCCTCGTCGATTAATCCCAGGCCAGGAACCTCCTCTCTTGGCCACGTCCGTGTGTCCAGTGCCAGCGCATGTGCCATGCTTTGTGATCCACACCAGCCATCGCACCATACCTGCATAACTGCGACACACGCACCCGTGAAACTGTGAGAGTCGGCTTTGATACATTTGTAACATCCCGCCTCCTCGAGGCCAGGCCCACTTACATCTGTCAGCTTTAATAGGACCAATACTGTCCTCATAGACCGTCTTTTTATGCACTTTGTCCTCACTCGTGTGCACCCAAGAATGACTTCCTGGTCGGTCACCCATCCTGAAATTGCTCCAGGCCAAGCACACTTAAGCCCTGGGCCAGGGTGTTACACTCTTGCTCCTTTGTGTGTAGGTGAATGACAAGGGAGGCCTCCTCTTTATAGGTGGAGAGGAGGAGGTTCCAAGCTAATTGACACCGAACCGACCTCCAAACTTGCGTCTAGGTGCACTGAACCAGGCAATAACCACCAAAACCAACTATGGTACGTCGTTTGCTACTGCCATGCGAAAGATGAGGCTGACCTGATGAGCACAAGCAAAGCATTTGAGTTGTTGCATATGGATCTATTTGGCCCAACCAAGTATGAGAGCATTGGTGGAAACAAATATAGATTTGTGATAGTGGATGACTACACAAGATATACTTGGGTATTCTTTCTTGCCGACAAAAGTGAAGTGTTTGACACATTCAAGACATTTGTCAAGAGAAGCCAAAATAAGTTTGAGACATCTATCAGTGAGAAGTGACAATGGTAGTGAGTTCAAGAACACAAGAATTAAAGAGCTATGTGATGACTTTGGAATTAAGCATCAATTCTCGGCCAAGTATACACCTCAATCCAATGGGCTAGTTGAAAGGAAGAATAGAACTTTGATTGACATGGCAAGATTAATGTTGAGTGAATACAATGTGGATCATTCATTTTGGGCCGAAGCAATCAATACCGCCAACAATTATTCAAATAGGCTCTATTGTCATAAGCTATTGGAGAAGACACCTTATGAATTGTTGAATGGAAGAAAGCCCAACATTGCATATTTTAGAGTATTTGGATGCAAATGCTACATTCTCAAGAAGGGCACTCGATTGAGCAAGTTTGAGAAGAAGTGTGATGAAGGATTCCTACTTGGTTACTCCACCACAAGCAAAGCATATAGAGTTTAGAATCTCACTCATGGCATAGTTGAGGAAGTACATGATGTTGAATTTGATGAAACCCAAGGCTCTCAAGATGAGGAAGAAAATCTTGATGATGTGAGAGGCACTCAATTGATACAAGCCATGAAGGAAATGGATGTTGGTGACATTAGGCCAACACAAGTAGTGGATGTTGAAGATGATAAAGATCAAGTGATTGGTTCTCCAAATGTGCAAGCTAGTGGGTCTCAAGTTCAAGTTCAAGCTAGTGGTTCTCAATTACAAGATCAAGTGGCTAGTACATCATCTCAACCAAGTGATCAACCAAGTTCAAGTGCTCAACCTCATGTTCTCCAACCAACTCATATTGCAAGGGATCATCCTCTAGATCAAGTGGTTGGTGACATTAGAAGTGGTGTGCAAACAAGATCAAGATTGGCTTTATTTTGTGAACACTATTCATTTGTCTCATCCATAGAACCAAAGAAGATAGAAGAAGCTTTGATGGATTGTAATTGGGTCAATGCCATGCATGAAGAGCTCAACAACTTCGAAAGAAATTGATAGAGGCGGAGTGCCCGATCTTTCGGTGAGTGGAGATAATTTCGATTTGGTGGAAGTAGACCCTCACGATCCGACTACGACGAGCGAACCCGAAGCGCCAATGCAATCGCTGAACCAACTCCCCTCGTGGTTACCGACCTTGTTGAAGCAAGATCAACCTGATCACGAAGATCAATTCCTCATGCGCAACCGAAGAACGAACAAGAATTCGAGGCGAGCAATCTATGTATTACTCGAAGGTGGAGTTCTGAATCACAGAGGACAACACGTATTTGTGCGTGGTCTGGTGTAGCTAAAGCTAAATGTAAAACAAAACTCAAGTTCTAAATGAAACAGAGGACTCGACTAATAAAGGGAAAAAAAAAAAAAGCGCCCTAGGGAAGGTGCGGCCAGCAAGGGGGCGCCGCCCCGATGTCCAGGGTGTGGGGGCGCAGCCCTAGGCGCCCTTTGTTGGGCCAGCCCTAGGCGCCCACACACAAGGCCTCCCGTTGGGCGAGCCTTCAGTCTTCTGGGCCTTCATTCTTCAGCATCATGACGAAGTTCAACTCTCTTGCACGGGCCCGAGTAATTGGCCCAGAAGGTGGCGCCTGAGGAGATGATGGCGCCTGCTCTGGAGAAAATGTCGCTGGTGTAGATGTACTTGGTGTCGCTGGTGTAGATGTACTCGCTACCGTAGGTGGTGTCCTCATCATCCTCCCCTTCTTGAACTGAAGTCGTCCTCGACGGCAACTCCTCATCTTCACCCGCATACGGCGTCAAATCTGCAACATTAAAACTAGTGGAAACACCAAACTCCGCAGGCAGGTCAAGAACATAAGCGTTAGCATTAATCTTGGTTAGTATCTTAAAAGGACCAGCAAAGACGAGGCATCAATTTAGAACGGCGCAAAGTGGGAAATCGATCCTTTCTTAGATGCAACCAAACCATATCACCAGGTTCAAAAGTAACATGTTTTCTCCCTTTACTACCCGCAACCTGATATTTAGCATTAGCAGCAGCAATGTTGTGTTGAGTTTGCTCATGTAAGCTAATCATTTGTTCAACATGTGCAGCAGCATCTATGTGTGGGGCGTCCTCGGCATCAAGCGCAAACAAATCAATAGGCGCCCGAGGAATATAGCCATAAACAACCTGAAAAGGGACACATCTTTGTAGAAGAATGCGTTGCATGATTATAAGCAAACTCAACATGAGGCAAGCAATCTTCCCAACGTTTCAAGTTTTTATCTAAAACAGCCCTAAGCATGGTTGACAAAGTGCGATTAACCACCTCGGTTTGGCCATCGATCCGAGGGTGACAAGTTGTGCTAAACAGCAATTTAGTTCCCATTTTATTCCACAGTGATCTCCAAAAATGACTGAGAAATTTAGCATCACGATCGAGACTATTGTATTTGGAATACCGTGCAAACGAATAATCTCTCTAAAGAACAATTCAGCAACATTGCTAGCATCATCAGTCTTATGACAAGGTATAAAATGAGCCATTTTGGAGAAGCGATCAACAACTACAAAAAATACTGTCCCTCCCCTTCTTAGTTCTAGGCAATCCCAAAACAAAGTCCATAGAAATATCAAGCCAAGGGGAAGTAGGGACAGGCAGAGGCATATACAAACCATGGTTGTTTAGTCGTGACTTAGCTTTCTGACAAGTAGTGCAGCGGGCAACAAGGCGCCAACATCACGGCGCATCCGGGGCCAAAAGAAGTGGGCAGCCAACACCTCATGCGTCTTATAAACGCCAAAGTGTCCCATGAGACCGCCTCCATGAGCTTCCTGTAACAACAAAAGACGAACCGAACTAGCTGGAACACACACAGCTTGTTAGCGCGAAACAGAACCCATCCTGCATGTGAAATTTGCCCCATGGTTTCCCATTCATACAATTGACCAAAACATCTTTAAAATCAGCATCATTGGCATATTGATCTTTGATAGTTTGCAAGCCAAAGATTTTAAAATCTAACTGGGACAGCATAGTATAGCGACGAGACAAAGCATCAGCAATGACATTTTCCTTCCCGTTCTTATGTTTAATGATGTAAGGGAAAGACTCAATGAATTCTACCCAATTAGCATGACGACGGTTCAGATTGGTTTGGGTCCGAATATGTTTTAAAGCCTCATGATCGAGTGAATAATAAACTCACGATGCCAAAGATAGTGCTGCCATGTTTGCAAAGTGCGCACTAAAGCATAAAGTTCCTTATCATAAGTAGAATATCTCAGGCTAGCACCGCTTAATTTCTCACTAAAATAAGCAACCGGTTTTCCTTCTTGTAACAAAACAGCACCTAGTCCAATACCGCTAGCATCACATTCAAGCTCAAATATTTTCTCAAAATCAGGCAATTGCAAGAGAGGAGCATGTGTTAACTTATCTTTTAAAGTGCTGAACGCTACCTCTTGTGAATCACTCCAATTGAATGGCACACCTTTCTTTGTAAGCTCGTGTAGAGGGGCTGCAATGGAGCTGAAATCACGGACAAACCTGCGATAGAAACCCCGCAAGTCCAAGAAAGCTCGAATCTGTGTGACCGTCGTCGGTGTAGGCCACTCGCGAATGGCGTCGATCTTGCTGCTATCCACCTCAATGCCCCGTGGAGTAACAACATAGCCAAGAAACGAGACACGTTGTGTTCAAAAAATGCATTTGTCCATGTTACCAAACAAGTTAGCAAAGACGCAACGTATCGAAAACAAAGACGCAAATGTTCTAAATGTTCTTCCATGGACTTGCTGTAAATCAGAATATCATCAAAATATACAACAACAAACAATCCGATGAAAGGTCTTAGAACTTCATTCATTAAGCGCATAAAGGTGCTGGGAGCATTAGTCAATCCAAACGGCATAACCAACCATTCATATAAACCAAATTTCGTTTTAAAAAGCCGTTTTCCATTCATCACCTAGTTTCATTCGAATCTGGTGGTAACCACTACGCAAATCAATCTTAGTGAAAATAATGGCACCACTAAGCTCATCTAGCATATCATCAAGGCGTGGTATAGGGTATCGATAACGAATGGTGATGTTATTAATAGCACGACAATCTACACACATACGCCATGAGCCATCTTTCTTTGGAACAAGTAACACAGAACCGAGCAAGGGCTGAGAGACTCACGAATGTAACCCTTGTCAAGCAATGTCTGTACCTGGGCGGATCTCCTTCGTCTCATCGGGATTTGTGCGGTGCGGTGCACGATTCGGAAGCTGTGCGCCTGGAATGAGATCGATCTGGTGCTCAATGCCACGAAGTGGTGGAAGTCCCGTGGCAAATCTTTTGGAAAGACATCAGCGTACTCCCAAAAATGTTAGCAACTGCTGCAGGGGGAATATCCAAAGATGGTGCAGCATCAAGTGAAACGAGCACACTAGAGCAGATAAGGGCATAGCATGGCAAAGGAGCATCGCGTAACTCATCGAAATCAGCACGTGTAGCAAGCAAAACAGGGGAGCATTCAACTTGATTTCAGAATTAACAGAGGTCGATGGTTCAAGTTGTTTAGCAATTTTAGCAGCTCTAGGAAGATCATCTTTAAGAATTTGTTCAGGTGTCATTGGATGTATAATTATTTTCTGACCCTTAAACATGAAAGAATAATGATTCGAATGACCATGATGCAAGCTATCAGTATCATATTGCCAAGGTCGACCAAGTAACAAAGAGCATGCTTCCATGGGAACAACATCACAATCAACAAAATCAGAATAAGCACCCATGGAGAAAGGAACACGTACCGAACGTGTTATTCTAATTTTCCCACCATCGTTAAGCCATTGAATGTGATATGGATGCGGATGCTTACGAGTGGGTAAGGACAATTTTTTTTCAACCAGCGCCGTACTCGCCAAATTGTTGCAGCTGCCATCGCCGATGATGATGCGAATCGACCGCTCCCGCACAACGCCCTTCGTGTGGAAAAGGGTGTGTCGCTGATTCTTCTCGGGCGGGCGGGGCGACCTGTATGCGAGAACACGCTGCGCAACAAGACTTTCATACCTATCGGCGTCGCCCGGGGTTGACATGTACGTCCGCCTTTGCTGCATGGTCGGTGGCAAGCATAGCGTGTTGAATATCTTCAGAATCACTAGCGGAAGAATACTCACCATCGTCACGAATAAGCAAGACACGCTTGTTCGGACAGTCCCGAGACACGTGGCCAAATCCTTTGCAACGAAAAGCACTGAATATCCCGTGTGCGGCTTGTGGAAGGTGCTGCGCTTTGGGGGGGGGAGCACTGCAGAAGTGGCTGCCCGCTCACGCGGTGTAGTGGCGGGCGTGGGCGGTGCGGGGGGTGCTGGTGCTTGGACCAGATGTCGAACTTCGTCCTGCAAAAGAGTTAGAATATGGCTTCGAGCGGCGTCCCCGCATTTCACGTTCAGCTTTGCAAGCAAATTCAAACAATGTGGTGATATCATAATACTCCTTATAATCAAGTATATCCTGAATTTCACGGTTTAAACCACCACGAAATCGTGCCATAGCAGCGTCATTGTCCTCAACTAACCCACAACGAATCATGCCTTTTTGCAATTCCTGGTAATAGTCCTCTACAGATTGTGAACCTTGCTGAAAACGTTGCATTTTATTAAGCAAATCACGAGCATAATAAGAAGGTACAAATCTATGGCGCATAGCAACTTTTAATTGATCCCATGTGGTTGGAACTGTAGTGGGATGTTTTTGTTTATATTCACGCCACCAAATTAAAGCAAAATCAGTAAATTCACTAATAGCAGCTTTAACTTGAAAAGTAGTAGGAATATCATGGCATGCAAATTTCTGTTCGACTTCCAATTCCCAATCAAGATATGCAGCAGGATCATATTTGCCATTGAAAGATGGAATTTTAAATTTTATCTTAGCAAAAGAATCATTACCGTGGTGGCGTAGCACACGGCGAAACCACGGCTTTGGGCCGGTGTCCACCGTCCCGCTCCGTGTCACCACCGTAATCCTTCGGATCTGCGACCATCGTGCTCAAAGCATCGGTGACATGATGGTGTCGAAGTGGGTTTTAGTGGCTGTCTGCGCGAGGTCAAGCTGATCGAACCGCTCGTTCGCCCGTAGTGACCGTGGAATCCATCCGTTCATGCATCGTCTTGATGTCTCCGACAAGTCCATCAATCGTGTCCGCATGTCCTGCAACTGTTCATCCTTTTTTTCGCCGTCGCCTTGCCATGGTTAGCGCAAACACAAAAACAAAGACGACGACAAAATAGGGGTGGAACGGCTCACAAGGCGCTCACACTAGTGCTGTTATCAAATTCTGATCCGTTCTTACCACGCACACAGGGGCGAACTGCAACCAACCGGTGGAACTCGCGAAAGATTGGCGGAGCGATTGCCTGGAGAACAAAATCTGCTCGTCGTAGAATTATGTGGAGTTCTGGGTAGGCTGCACTCAATTGAAGGATTAGCACAATCAAACAATAATGCAAAGTTGAATTATAGTGCTAAACACGAAACAACGCTGCTGGAAACAAGTGGGAACAAAGGAGGTAGCAAAGAGGAAGAGGGTGCGGCTAAAAATGCAAATTCTTGATTTTTTTTTTTTTTTTTTTGGATCTGTTTTTTTTTTTTCAGGAGTCCTCAAAGACTGATAATATGAACACAGAGGATCTCAAAAAGCAAAAAACGGCACACACTCTCTCTCTCTCTCTCTCTAGAGTAAGGCGAGATAGGGAGATGAACAAAGGAGGGCAATGTATGCGTGGGGTGCAGAGTGGCCCTGGAGGGTCGCGACCCAGGGGGTTCACGGCGCGCGCAAGGAAACTTTCCACCGAACCAAACCGGATCACCTTCCTTCTTCCTGTTGCCTTTTTTTGTCTTTTTTTTTGTCTCTTTTTTTTTGCACTTTCCTTTTTTTTTGATTTCTTTCTATCTTTGTTTTGGACAGGGAGGGGGCGATCGGAGGGGTGGAATGCGGCGGCGCAGTGGTCTGATCACGACCAAGGCGGGTATTCGCGCGAGGGTGGAGGGGGTTGCTGCGTGGCGTGGAACAGCGGCGAAAACTAGGGTTAGAAGAAAAACAAGAAACAAGAGATCAAACACAAGTAACCAGCAACAATTGAAATGTAAAGCACACAAATTCAACAACGCAAAGTATTGAAAAAGAATTGTGCGAGGCTAAAAAGGTTCTTTGGGACAAGATCTAACCTGAAAATATATTTTTTGTTTGGGGTTTTGTGGACTTTGTAGGAAGGAAAAACACTCGATAAACTCACCGATCAACCTGGAAAGCTGATACCACTTGATAGAGGCGGAGTGCCCGATCTTTTCGGTGAGTGGAGATAATTTCGATTTGGTGGAAGTAGACCCTCACGATCCGACTACGACGAGCGAACCCGAAGCGCCAATGCAATCGCTGAACCAACTCCCCAGTGGTTACCGACCTTGTTGAAGCAAGATCAGCCTGATCACGAAGATCAATTCCTGTGCGCAACCGAAGAACGAACAAGAATTCGAGGCGAGCAATCTATGTATTACTCGAAGGTGGAGTTCTGAATCACGAGAGGACAGCACGTATTTGTGCGTGGTCTGGTGTAGCTAAAGCTAAATGTAAAACAAAACTCAAGTTCTAAATGAAACAGGACTCGACTAATAAAGGGAAAAAAAAAGGTGCGCCCTAGGGAAGGTGCGGCCGGGGAAGGGGCGCCGCCCCGATGTCAGGGTGGGGGGGCGCAGCCCTAGGCGCCCTTTGTTGGGCCAGCCCTAGGCGCCCACACACAAGGCCTCCCGTTGGGCGAGCCTTCAGTCTTCTGGCCTTCATTCTTCACATCATGACGAAGTTCAACTCTCTTGCACGGGCCCGAGTAATTGGCCCGAAGGTGGCGCTGAGGAGATGATGGCGCCTGCTCTGGAGAAAATGTCGCTGGTGTAGATGTACTTGGTGTCGCTGGTGTAGATGTACTCGCGCTGTAGGTGGTGTCCTCATCAGAAATCAAGTTTGGGAACTAGTTGAGCGTGAACTACAATGTCATTGGCACTAAGTGGGTATTCCGGAACAAGCAAGATCAAGATGGCATAGTTGTGAGAAACAAAGCAAGATTGGTAGCATAAGGATACACTCAAGTTGAAGGTCTTGACTTTGGAGAAACCTATGCACCAGTTGCAAGATTGGAGGCAATTAGAATCTTATTAGCCTATGCTTGTGCCCACAACATCAAGCTATATCAAATGGATGTGAAAAGTGCTTTCTTAAATAGATTCATCAATGAGCTAGTGTATGTTGAGCAACCCCTGGGATTTGAAGATATCAAAAGGCCCAACCATGTCTACAAGTTGAAGAAGGCTCTCTATGGCTTGAAGCAAGCTCCAAGGGCATGGTATGAGAGATTAAGAGATTTCTTGATCTCCAAAGGGTTCAAGATGGAGAAGGTTGATAACACTCTCTTCACCAAGAAAATTAGCAAAGACTTGTTTGTGTTGCAAATCTATGTGGATGACATTATCTTTGGATCAACCAACCAAGACTTTTGTGAAGAGTTTGGAGAAATGATGGCTAAAGAATTTGAGATGTCTATGATTGGAGAGCTTAGCTACTTTCTTGGTCTACAAATCAAGCAATTGAAGAAAGGCACATTTGTGAGTCAAAGCAAGTATATCAAGGACATGTTGAAGAAGTTTGGAATGGAAGAAGCCAAGTTAATTGGGACTCCAATGGGAACAAATGGTCATCTTGACTTGGATACAAGTGGCAACATGGTAGATCAAAAGTTGTATCGGTCTATGATTGGAAGCCTACTCTATGTGACCGCTTCTAGGCCGGATGCCATGTTTAGTGTGTGCATGTGTGCAAGGTTTCAAGCTTCACCAAGAGAGAGTCATTTGAAAGCAACCAAGAGAATATTGAGATATCTTAAGCACACACCAAATGTTGGATTGTGGTATCCCAAGGGGTCAAACTTTGAGTTGATTGGATATTCGGACTCCGACTATGCGGGATGCAAGGTGGATAGAAAGAGCACTAGTGGAACATGCCAATTGCTAGGAAGGTCACTCGTCTCATGGTCATCCAAGAAACAAAATAGTGTTGCACTCTCTACCGCCGAAGCCGAATACATTAGTGCAGGTAGTTGTTGTGCTCAATTACTATGGATGAAGGCCACATTGAAGGATTTTGGAATCAAATTTGGACAAGTGCCATTGCTATGTGACAATGAAAGTGCCGTGAAGATCACCACCAATCCGGTTCAACATTCAAGGACAAAGCACATTGACATAAGGCATCACTTCATTAGAGATCACCAAGCAAAGGGAGACATTTCTATTGAGAGTGTTGGCACCGATGATCAACTTGCCGATATCTTTACCAAGCCACTTGATGAGAAGGGATTTTGCACATTGAGAAATGAATTGAACATCCTTGACTTCTCCAACATGAGATGAATGCACCCCCAACTATATGTCATGCCTATCCTTCGACTATTGCAAAGGTGAAATTGTTTGGCATGATGCATTCATACTTAATAAGGACTTGCTTAGAGCATATAGACATTCCTTCTAGTGATATCTCTTGTTTATTAGGTTCATTCATGAAAACAAAGCGATTTTGAGTACATATGATGCCACTATTGCTTCTATGTCTTGTATGATCTAGTGGCTAAATATGACTTGTTCATGAGAATGTGACCCTAGTGTTTGATCTAATTAAATGAGCAAGAAAGGATCTAGTTCAACATTGACAAGATAACCATTGAAAGATATGTGAAGAAGCTTGTCATTGGTTGAAACCGAGCTAAATTACTTATGCAAGTTTACTAGTTTGAACCACAAGAGAAGGAAGTTTATGGAAACAAATGATCCTCAACTTTAAGTGATTATCTCTCTACTCCAAGCTCCCTCCATGATTTCAAGTCTACACCAAGCATGATCATATACCTTTGTGGTCATTGATGACAAAGAGGGAGAGAATACAAAGATAGCATGCATCAAGGGGGAGAGTAGATAAAAATTGAAGAATTGAAGAATGTAAAGGGATCAAAATTTTGAAGCACACAAGTAGGGGGAGCAAGCTCATGAACATAATTGATTGCACTTGAATGTGCATATCCATATGATTGCTTGCATTGCACTTAGGTGTATTCATTTTATAAGTGGTATCTCTCTTGCTTGTGTGGTGTTTGCTAGTATAGATCTTGATTGATGAATTGATTACTAGCATGTATAGGTTCTAGCTAGACGTAGCATTTTTCCTGGTGCTTTCCAAGTGGTATCTAGAAACCATGCTTCTAATGTTGATCTCACGGGGTTTCTAGCTATTTGATGTTTTCTAGCTAGGTTTGGTGCTAAGGATGGTTCATGATGTGCACTCCGATGGTATCACGCTTCAAAGGTCTATTCTATACACCTTAGCATCAATTTGGTGGAAATGACTCTCTCAAAACTGATTTATCCATCATGTGTGTAAAGCTTCTAATCCAAACTCTTAGCACACATGTAGGGGGAGCCATAGCTACCAAATAGGTTTTACATGACTTGTCCAACTCTTTTCATAAGCTCATATTGCTTGGACAAGTGGTGTAAAGCCAAAATTGAATTTAATTCTTATCTTTGTGGAGGTTATCATCAATTACCAAAAAGGGGGAGATTGAAAGCCCTAGTTTGGTTTTCACTAATTGATAAAACCTAGGACTAACCCTATTGCTAAGTGTGTAGCATTAGAGAAAGGGGAGGTCCAAGCCAAGTGGTGGAATGGTGATCGAGTTGATGGAAGTGATCAAAGATGATCAAGTGCCACCCTTGGAGATGAAGGAAGATGAGGAGCAAGATGGAATGCTAGAGACAAAGGTATATGCTAGGGCATTTCCATTTTGCTGGCCATAGGTGAGTAGAGAAGTTGATGGCCGGATTTAGGATTGATAACCGTACTATTAAGAGGGGCGATGTTGCGCAATATCAGTTATCTAAGTGCCACTATGTGAGCAATGACTTTGCATGTGCATTAGGGACCTAGTGAGCTAACAATCACTTGCAAAATTCATTTGAAAATGCTAACACACGTACACAAGTGGAGAGACACTTTTGTGTTGGCACATGGGAGCAAGAGGTGATAGTGTTTGGGTATAAAACCCTCCCGCCGAGCTTGCGAGGCGGGACTCGGAGGTTTTCGGACGAAGTTTAGTCACTCAGAGGTGACCGGACGCTGCCCTGGTAAGTTGGTGGCGTCCGGCGTATTTTCCAGGGTGACCGGACGCTGGTGACCGGACTGTCCGGTGCCATGTCCTGGTTGCGGTCGTGCTGAGCTGAGTGTGGACCGGACGCAGGGCGCGTCCAGTCAGTAGGCAGCGGACGCGTCCGGTCGAGAATTTCACGTTCTGGACCTCTCTGGTGGGTGACCGGACTCGCACTGTGCGAGCGTCCGGTCGATCGTAGGACGCGTCCGGTTGTTGTCTGACAGCGCGCGAGTGATCGAGCCGTTGGCGCGCAACGGCTATTTTCAAACGAGCTTGACATGTGGCCGTGGTAGATGGACCGGACGCTGGGACCGGACGCGTCCGGTCGCCACTTAACCCACGTCTGGTCGACGCGCAGAAATCTGTTCTTGTGAGCAACGGCTATGTGATCTTGTGGGCGCCTATATAAGTGTATTGGCCGGCTCTAGGGAGTCTCTCTTGGCACTTTGACATTCTTGACATCCCCTAGAGGTAAGCAAACCAACTCCTTCACTTTGTATGCCTCTTGATTGATCTAGAGAGTGATTGGGAGAGCTTCTAGTGCATTTGCCTTGTGATTGAGCATCTAGTGGCACTAGTGAGCGTTCTTGCTGCGATTGAGCTTATTACTCTTAGTGATTGCCGTCACCTAGACGGTTGGAGCAGCGAGCCGGAGTTGAGCAAGGTTGAAGATTGTTCTTGGCCACTCCGGAGGTGATTGTGAGGGGTGTTGATCCCACCCCGCGGGAGATCGCGAAAGGAATCCTTAGTGAAATCTCGTGTCATTGAGTTACCCTCACTTTGTGTGAGTTCTTGTGGCGCCCGGTGAGGGCTTGGCTTGTGACGCCGATTAGCCACCGAGCTACCGAGTGTGTGGTCGACACAACGGGGAGTAGCGTGCCGGCAAGCACGTGAACCTCGGGATAAAAATCTTGTGTCCCTCGGTGTTCTTGTGTGGTTTGATCCTTCGAGATCAACTTGGATTTCTCTATTGGATCATCTCTTCGGGTTTCATTGTATTGACAAGACGGTGATTGGTCATCATCTCGAAGGCACGATTTGCATTCCTCGGTTCTTCTTCTCGTGATTACTTTTGTGCAAAGTAGCATATTAGGGTGTGTAGTATAGTTTGTTGCTAAGGACATTAATCTTAGTGTGCCTAGTGTATTAGGATTGCTAGAATTGGTTAGGTTGGCTTGCAACCCCCACTAGGCTAGCGCAACACTCGTTTTGCCATTTGTTATACTAACCGGTTTGTTTAGTGCTTTGTAGAATTTTTTAATTAGGCTATTCACCCCCCCCCTCTAGCTATTTAGGACCTTTCAGGTGCCCAGGATCCACGACCATAAGGTAAAGCTCATTTGGAATTCGTTTGATTTGTGTTTAGGCCTTTTTATCCTCATGTTTGGGCTGTGATTTGTTGGGTATGTGGATTGTCCTCCTTGGACTCATGTCGGGTGCCATTTTGCTGCGTTTTGCATATGCATTGGTGCATATTAACGATGTTACACCGACATGCATGTCCTCCTACAAACGATGAATCACCAAAACTTATAGAACTATGTTGGTTGTAAGTACTATTTCTACATTTGGTGTCATATCCTTTGATTTTATGCAAGTGTTGAAGGTTATATAAAAGATTTAAGAACCACCAACAAACTCTCCCACACTTACCTCTTGCTCGTCCTCGAGCAAAGCTTAGAGACAAAGGTAATCATGAGCACAAAATCCTAAGATATACTGCTTTTTATGAAAATTTTTCCTTCACATTTCTTACACCAGTGGGATATGTGGCATTGTCTAACATGTTTCCTCAGGTTGTTGAAAAGTGGAATGGTTCTCAAAACAAATCTATCTTCCCAATTTCATATTTTAGCAACTTGGAGTTTGAAAATTTTCACAGTGAAAAAGCATAGCTCACTTGATACTCCTCAAATGGCACTCTCAAATCACTCAAATATGTATGAATCCTCACTAAGGCATAGCAAAGTTTTTGCCTTCTTTTGTTTTCACCTACCTTTAACAAGGTTCATGTGGAGCTTTGGGTAGGGATCAACAAGATGGCATACTTGCAAAATCAACGATCCAAGAACAGAAGTGCCATACTCTTAGATCAAGATGTGCATATGTGTGGAAGATGACATACTAAAACTATACTCCTTTTGTAGACATGATCTCCCTCTACAATTTATTATTTTGAGACATGTCTATCATGCTTTTTTGAAAACATGAGCCTTCATGTGTCCATATATTTTTTCTCTTTTGGGACCTTCATGTGTCCCTATTTTTGCCATACTTTTGCATAGTCTATGTCTCTTCTTATAAACTATCTATGTAGAGAGAGATCATCCTTATTTTAGAACATGGAGTACTTATCCAAAAAGTCTCAATTTTTGTGTCTACTCTTGGTGTAGGAGCAGAACATTTTTGGTGAACCTAGATGGAAGGTATGTTTTTGCATACTTCCAGTGTAGGAGCAGCACAAATATGTGGCGTGTGTCTAAACTTGATCCTAGGAGCATGATAAATCTCTCACACGGGTCATAAGACTTGATCAAACTCAATGTAATAACAAGCAGCATAGCATAAGTAGTAGGGTGAAAACTTGCAAGATGTATGTCATATTTGGCCTTGGTAAGAATTGCTTCACCAAACTAAGGAGCATGTGATACTATGCTTTTATAAAATTTTTATCAAAACAAAATCTCTGAGTACTTTGAATAGAAATGATAGGATTTCTCAGTTAGGACCATATCATACCCCTCAACAACTTAGTCAACACAATTTTCCTATCAAAATATTTTCCCACAAGCATAAGTGCATGTATATGGAACAAACTTCATGCAAGCTTCTATCTTAGAAATATTATGATCATGTTGCTTTTCAAAATTTTAAACCAAGTGTGGTTCATGAGATTGTAAAGAGGCAATGTTGGTTCATTGAGTCTATTTTTTATGATCAAAATTTATGTTTATTTAAACTCAAGATTGTAGAGAGATGAGGGAGTATTGCACAAACTTTCATTGAAGAGGAAGGCGAAACATTAGGTGGATTCATTTTTCTTATTCTCCTTCATGTGAGATCATTCAATCTTTGTGCAACTTTGTTGGTGGGAGATCTCGAATGTGTGTTTTGTTCTGCTTGAGAGACCTCCCCACACTTATTCTTGTACTAGCTTTATTTGACAAAGAAACAAACATAGAAACTAGAAATAGCTCTACCAGCTTAAACATTGCAGAGCCTAAGCAAAATAATAGTAGTAGTAGTAGTAGTAGTAGTAGTAGTAGTAGTAGTAATAATAATAACCATATTTATTTTTGATATTTAATTTTTTATTTTGTTCACCCAAATTATTACTCAAACAAGGCTAAGATAAAGCTCACAATTAAATTACTAGCCTTGGTTTATATCCATCATAGATTACTTCGAGCAACTCCAACAGTTTGCTAAAAGCACTTGGCATCCTAAAATTTTTACCAAAACCACAAAAAACAGCCTCCAACAAGTTGGCAAAATTACTTGGTATTTTTGTGAGCTTGGCAAAATTCCCCCTTCACTTGCCAAATATGCCAAGTCCTCCATCACTTGGCATCACGTGTATCCCAATTTGCCAACTAGTTTTGCCAACTTGTTGGAGGCTCAATTTTGTGATTTTGGCAAAAGTCCTAGGATGACAAGTTCTTTTGCCAAGCCCAAATAGCAAACTGTTGGAGAAGGCCTCTTTTTTCACTTGGCATTTGGTTTTGAGACTTGGCAAAACTATAAATTTGCCAAGTGAGTTTTAGCAAATTGTTGGAGTTGCTCTTATATATGAAAACAACTTAAAGGTCAATAACCAAGATTCAACACCATGTCAAATCTTTATTAAAGAAGGTCATTTTAACCTAAGCACCGTGTTTAATTTAAAAAGTCTATGGATGCACCAATTGAATACACCCAAACCAAAGTAACATCATAAACAAGGGAAGCATAAACTTTGCTTGATCAAGTCATAACTAGAAGGAGACAAACATGAGTTTAAATTGGGTGATAAACATTACCTTTGCATACCTGACTAATCTTACCGGCAGTGTATGTGGATTCAAGTATTGATCCTGCCACATGGTGGCTTGATTGCACATGGTCCTACTCAGGTGATCAACATGGCTTAGGCTACACACACAAATAGTGTGTGTAGGCCATGGGCCTTGGTGACAAGCAGCAAAGGGGAGCACCTGTTTTTCTTCTTCTCTTTTAGATACTTTTTTTATTTCTCTCTTTTTTCAACTTTCATTTTTTTATTTTTTTTTAATTTTCTCTCTCTTCTGTTTATTTTCTCCTTTTTATATTACTTTCTTTCTTTTTTGTTGGCAAGATAGAGCTAGTATTTCTTTAATCAAGATGGTCTTCGGTGTGTATGGAGCTTGTAGTGAGAATCTCACCATCCTCCTCCACACTTAGACCTTTGTGAAAAAGTCAAGTGTGCCATGTGTTCCACCACCCAAGACCATCAAAATGTGCACTCGGTGTAGCTCCATGTTCTTCAAAGATTGCATGTACCCTTGTTCTTCTCAATCTTAACTTAAAATGGTTAACAACCAGGATTACCCGAAGGTGCATGCTATCTTGACAACATGTTCTTGCCATTATTAATAAGGAAAGCTAACCATTATTTTTAGTGACTTTTAGCATAGTAAAGCATAACAGTGAAATAAGGTAGAAACAACGAGAACAAAATTAAGGTATGAAGAATAATATGAGATGTTTTTTGAGATGTTTACCCCCACCCTTGAGTTTTGCAACATGCAAAAATCGAATTTGGATGATAATACTCTCGGTTGAAAGTGCTTCATTATTAAATGTTGTTTGGTTGGATTTACCTTACATTTGCAATCCTTCATTCTTTTTGCTCAAACCTAAAAGGTTAGTGACAAAAATACATGAAAGTGAAATTTCACAAATATGTCTTTTTAGTCACATTACCAAGTCAAGTTATTTATTATTATCAATATATTTTATTTTATTTTATTTTTATTTTTTTTGTTAAAACAAAAGGGATAATTCTCTTTTTTTATGATAATCTTTGGTATCTCTTGGCAGTGCTTTATTTTTTGTCATAAGCTTGACCATATGAACTTCTTCCTGCAGCTATCAATGGTGGTGTTGTTCCTAGTTCCACCACCAAGCATTTAGCAATATCGTTCAAGCTGCAAGGTTAGCACCATAGTGCATATATGAGATTTATTTATGATAAACAAAGACATCCATAATCATTCTCTTAAAGAGTTTGAAAACCAAGATCAAGAGATGGTTGGGATCCGTGTAAGAGCATGTGGCACTAAGACTGATGTCTATGGCATGGAAGTTTTGTTTCTCAAAAGATAAGTCATGTATGAACATCATTGAATCTCGATGCCTATTGAGAACAACGTTTGGATGGCCAGAGGAACATGTCTTGAGTTCGAGCGAGGGTGACGATGGGTGTTAAGTTTCACAAGGGAGCCTAGGCGAAACGAACAAGGATATGAACTTCACCTCCTCGAACAGGTCATGGTTGGGATCTTGTTCTGCCATCAAGATTTCTAGGCAAGAGATAACAGTGGCCGAAATAGTTTTTCCTAACTTCCCATTAAGGCTCCCATGAGAAAGCTCTTCTTGAAAAGTTTTTTAGAAGGGAAGCCTATGAGAAGATAAAATTTGAGGATAGCATAGATGTAGAAATCTAAGTGAACCTCGGTTTCATCGATCATGATTGGCATGGCCCTATCAATCCCACAACACTCAAAGATAAGTCTAGATGGACTTTTGAAGAGTCTATTGGTCAAGACTAGCAACATGTCACCAAGTAGGTTTTCCGCTAGAAATTCTGACATGATATTAGTCCTGACTATGGAGTTGTATTCACATCCATTAACCATTCCTTCGATGGTTCTTCTTTGGGGAAACTTTCATAGAGGGAAGCATAAGTTTTTGTGCCCAAAATGCATCGAGGTATTGCCATGATCCTCAAATTAGATGGGAACACAGAAGGATGAATTACTCCTTCCTTTAGTGCTCCTAGTTCAGGTGAGGGTCCTAAGGATGTAGTAGGGTTGGTTTTGGCTAAAGAGGGATCCTCAAAGATTAACATGCCCTCTTTCTAGAGAGATTTGGTTTCTATGATGGAAGAAGTGTGTGTCTAGGAAGTTTTTAAGGAACTTTACTTGTTCCGTCATATTCCCATGTGTAAAACGACCTCTAGTGGCCATGTCAAGATATAGGTCAGCATCCATGTCAAGACTCGAACAAAAAGAGACGTAGCAAAATGCCATCAGGTAAAGATAAGTCTAGGCCAGCATGAATTAACATTACAATAAAAAACATATTTCACTCTTACCCCTTCCCTCATGAATTCAAATCCAAATCTTTTTACCTCAAGGGAGAGTTCTATGAGCCAACAACTTATTTAAAACTAAATCATTCATCTGGCTATGAAATCCACCATGGCTTGATAGCCATAGTTTGGGCACAACCCTTCTGTAGGCTTGATAATGAAAACCCATGCAATCACCTGCAAGGGTTTGAGGAAATATGTTCGTTCCTAAGAACCTCAGGCGTGACACAAGAAACCCTAAGGTGGAAATTCTTTCTCTTCTCACTTTTGGGGAGGCAAAGCAATGGTACACTCATGTTGTAGGATGTATGAATAGGGATTGGGAAGAACCTAAAGACAAATTTTGTCTTGCATTCTTCCTTGTGTCTTGTATCATCTCTCCACCAAAAGCAATCCATGACTTTGAGCGGTATGAGAAGAAATCCATAGGTGTAGCCTAGGCTAGATTAAAAGGAAAAAGGTAAAAGATACAGATATGAGGACGAACTAGGTTCAAAGATACAACAACCATTCCCTGGCAACGGCACCAAAAATGTTATTTAGTATTTCTTAACGCATACAGAAATAATCCATAAGCATACGGAATTACCGTCATAGAACTTTAACAGAAAGTATTTAGGGTATCGTATTCCCATAGGGAACGGTGTGTAGTCTTCTATCTATTTCATCCAAGGACGACACAAGGTCAGGTCTATGGATAGTTAACCTCTACTATTGCTCAGTTACTTCGGGCACCAGCGTCCACCTAGTCTACCAAGCGATACTGGCCTATAGCTCTACATTGTGGTCGAATGTGGAGGAGTGCAAGGGATAGACAGGGCCATCACGACCTGACGCCTACCCCTCTACCATGGACACGAGGCAAATGATGATAGCTCTAGCCTAGACACTATGTTTATGCTATCAACTACTACTATAGCGTTCCAATAGGGTTATCCGTCTTTATCAGGGCCCTCTACTAGACTATCCACTACAAGGGCAGATGATGATCCCACAAGTGAATAAGAGTAAAACTTAACTAAACAATAGACTTAATAGCATAAGAACCATGGACACTCACTTAGCGAATGATCTGTTGAGGTACAGGTGAGGAAGAAGCTTGGGAAGACACTAACAAGTCCAGCACTTCCCTGATCTCTCCCTCACATCTGTCCCTACTAACTCTAGATAGCTACTAGGGCATAGACCCTTCGGAATGAAGCTCTTTAGTGGTGCTCTTGCTCCTTTGTGTGTTGGTGAATGAGGAGAAGGGAGGCCTCCTCTTTATCGGTGGAGAGGAGGAGGTTCCATGCATAATTGCCACCAAACCGACCTCCAAACCAGCATCTATAAATTTACTAGTTGGTCGCCAGGTTGGGGCCTTGCGCAGTTCGTCTCCAAACCAAGGCTCCGGATGGGAAACCACGCCATTCCCTGGGCCCCCGGAGCGCTCGTACGCTTTGGGAGCCTGGACTTCGTCGTCACCGCGGAGGGAACGCTGCGGAGGGCCTCGACCCCTCCACCCCTCCCTGACATCCGCACTACCATAGAGGCCCTCGAAGGCCTCCGTCTGGCTCCGTCTGGGGGACGAACCCCAGGCAATGGACCCGCCGTCCCAATGAGGGATAGGCAAATCCTCTTCCGCCACATCGTGGAAATGACGGCACGGCACCGCGGGCCAGCATCGCTCCGCGAGTCACTGGCATCGCCGGGATCCACTTTCGGCCTCCGCAACACTGCCACAACCTTCGGCGGCCGGGCTCTGGAGACGCTTGAGGCGGTGCGCAACGGGGTCGAATTCGTCGGAATGACCGAACGAGACTCGGTCCTGGATATTTTGTCATCCAAAGAATCCAGCGAGGCCTCGGACTCGGACTCCGCCGGAGGAAGCGCCCATCCTTCCCGCGAGTGCTACATGGCCGACATCGAGGAGGAACCTAAGGAACAGGACCCTGTGATCCAGGAGGTCACCCCTCAGGCCACCCCGCCACACGACCACCAAGACCCGGAGGGGTGGAGCAGCCACAGGGGCAGAATCACAGCCACGCCGGTGAGTACGACCCCGCAGATCTAGCTCTAGCCCCGGAAGGCGACCCGTCGTACGCCGGGCACGAGCCTAGTGAGAGGCATGAAAGTGAGTACTACCGCCCCGTGAACCCACGCTGCGAAGGTGTGCGCCACGCGGGACTGGCTGGGAATGCACGGGCCCGCACCCATGACGTCCATCGTCGCATCCAGGAAGACGCGGGCCACACGCCTTTCTTCCCCCGGGCAAGCCAGAACATCGCGGCGGCCGCCGCGCTGCTACAACGGCTCCCGGAGCCGGCCACCCCGGAGGAGTGAAAGGCCCAGCGGGACATCCAAGAGCTGCTCAACCTCGCGGCGCAACATCAGGCGGAAAGCTCGATGACACGAAGGCCCGAACCAACCCCGAGTCGCCAGGCGTCATCGCATCCCCGGGTAGGAGCATCATCAGCCCGTGTCTCGGTCCGAAGCTCTGACGTACCTCCCGCGCGCGAGCGGCTGGGGCCGATCCATGACGCTCGAGCTGTCCTCAGCGCACGACGGCGGGATGAGAGGGATCGAGAGCGCTCGGTCGCCCGGGACTACAATCCGCGTCACGGTGGCCGATACGACCCCCAGCACGACCGAAGCGTAAGCCCGAGTGAGCCGCGCGTCGGGATCACGACCTCGGAGGCGCCCCGCCTCCCGCTGGACCTCGGGCCTTCGGCCGAAACATCCTCAACGCGCCGGATCCCGAGTGTTATTGTGCGCCCACAAACATCACCAAGTATTCTGGGGAGACGAACCCTGGGATCTGGCTGGAGGACTATCGCCTGGCCTGTCTGGCCGGGGGAGCGAACAACGAGGCCTTCATCATCTGGAACATCCCACTCTACCTTGCCGACACGACTCGGGCTTGGCTCGAACACCTCCCTCCCGCCTCGATCAACTCGTGGGGAGACCTCAAGGAGATCTTCGTCGGGCATTTCCAGGGGACCTACACCCGATCGGGAAACCCTTGGGATCCGCGCAGCTGCACACAGGAGCCCGGCGAGTCCCTGAGAGACTACATCATGCGATTCTCTCGGCAATGCACCGAGCTCTCCCATGTGGCAGACGCAGACGTTATCAGTGCCTTCCTCTCAGGAGCTACTAACAAGAACTTGGTGCATGAGCTAGGGAGAAATCAGCCACGTTCCACGAAGGAACTGCTCGACATCGCCACCAGCTTCGCTTCCGGAGAGGACGCGGTCGGGGCAATCTTCGATCTCCCAAAGGGAAAGGGCAAGCGGGAGGAGGGAGCCAACAAAGGGCCCTCTGATGAGGACATCAACAACAACAATGCATCCCCACCGACACCAGTACCTATTGCGGGTCCTCTTACTCGTGCTCGTGCTCGTCAACTTAATCATCAAGTGAGTTCCCTCTTGAGCTCTTGTCCATCTTGTTTAGAACTTGGAGACACGCGCACTCTTGTTTTGCTCAGGAATGAGGGAGAAGACCAACATGGAAACGGAAAAGATCAACAAGGGAAGGCTTTACACTGGCTGCGTTCAGATTGTGCGGCAATGCCAACTTGTCAAGGGATGATTGCATATGGGAAGCATGGAACCTTAACAAAGATGATTGGGAGCCAAGACCAAGTATCCTCAACGTCCTCAATCAGGCTACCACGTCACTTCTAGCCTAAGGAAAGAAAGAGTCCAAATCCAACACGTTTTGAATTGGATTCGACTGCAGAACAGCCCCAATTTGTGCGGGTCACCATGGCTTCATATGGAGTCCAATTGGGACGTTCTAATACTTGTTGGAAAGCTTATCAAGTCTACTTTCATATGGATCCAGTCCCATGTCCATATCTTCTCGGAGTCAGCGGCAATGACCAAAATAACGCCGACCAGTTTTTCTGTCCAGGTGCTGCGTCACCTTATTTTAGACCGATGGGCTGTGTATCTTCTTAGGGTCCATTAGGGACGTGTCCTAGGGTTGGAGCACGACCCAAACACCTTGTGGTCGTCCCTTCCCACGTCATATACCCCCTGGCCGCCGCCAGGAACACTCGGGTTTTGTTTAGATCAAGTTTAGCCTTCGCTACTTGCTTGTAAGCGCCTTTGCTGGATCAGCCGCCCGTCTTCTTGTCTTCGGAACCCCACTTCATTGGAGATTGAGTTTGAAACCTTCATTTATATTTAGTAATTCAGTGCTTGTTCTACTTGTTCTTGCTGGTTCTTCGATTGCTTGCAGGACGAGTGCCCTAGTGGCCGGGTGTTGCGCTCCACAAGATCGTGACAGCCATTGGGGTGGTGTATCGGTTGCTAAGGCACAGTCTTGGAAGGCTGTAGTCGAGCCGTGAACGTCATCTCCATTCACCAATCGAGTTATCCCACGCCTCTCATCGAAAGATCGGGCAAAAACCCTAACAGGTTCACATCAGTTGGTAATCAGAGCAAGGTTCTTCGGTGAGAGACTTCTAATCCTTCGCTGTTTTTAATTTCCTATAGTCCAGAAAAGCCAAAAGATATAGTAGATTAGTTTTTCCATAATCCTATAAAACCTTTGTGCTGTGGCTCGTACTGCTTAGTTAGGGCTTGTTGAGTTTGCGTTTGCTTCGGGTCGTGTCAAGTGCTGGTTTTAGTTTTAGTCCTTTAGAGTTTCGAGTTCTTGTCACGTTTTTGGTCACTATCACTCATTTACATCACCGCTGCCTTCACCACCACCATATACATCTCCGCTGCAAACATTACTACCATATCCATCTTCATTGCACCATATCCATCCTCGCTATTATCAATCAAGTTTTGTTCACACAAAGAAAAATCTGAGTTGCTAATTGCATTCTTGTCACCCCTGAAAAAGAAAGAGAAATATATTGTAAGTTCCTTCTTTTGAAATCTGATTTGTGAATATTCAGATTTGTTTTAGTTGTGCAAAGCAAAAAGAAAAGAAAAAAAATAGAAAAGAAAAAAAAAAAAAAAAAAAGAAGAGTTGAGGAAAAGAGGGGGGTGTGATTCCTTGCTGTTACGTGTCTTTTTCCGATTGTATTGTGACTTCGTTTGTGTCCAGGCTTGCGTCTCTAGCACGGTCTAGGCTAGGACCAGCACAGTACCACCGTTGAACGTTTGTTCAGCTTGCTTTTTATAACTAACGTGGTGCTAGTTCGTCCCTTGTTTCAACCCTCCTATAGCTCCACATATTCTATAGCTTGACAGGTCTTGTTGCTTTGCGGCGCCGATACACTTCATTCCATTGCTGCACACTTGTGGTCACTGATCCCTCCTGCTGAGCTAGGTAAGGATTGGTAAGAACTTGTTAAACAGGTTGATAGAGAGTGCCTTGCTGCAGCCACGTCCTATTAGTTGTAGGGCATTTATTTCTTCACCTATTTTCTTGTTTCCCCCATGTTTTTTGTTGAACCATGTCGGGATCGGAAGACAATAACCAAATGCCACAATCACCTCGCACTAAGGGCATCATACAACATTTTCAAAGGAAGGTGAAGCTGCACCACAATGAAGGACTTAAATCAGACTTGCAGGTGACGAATGACAAGCTTGGTCAATTGGAGACCACGCAGATCGCCACCAACACCAAGCTCACAAGTTTGGAAGCATCTGTTCTGCTGGTGTGGATAAGAGTCTTGCTGCTCTTCTCAAGCGTTTTGATGATTTCCACGCAATGCATAAAGAGAAGCAAACAGAAGAAACCCGTGAGAAAGATCAAGAGGACAATAAATATGATGATGATTACACGGCCGATACTGAATATGATGATGGAGATACTCATGATCGACGCCGCCTACGTCACAACCGTAGAGGTATGGGTGGCCACCGCCGACGTGATGTATACAATAATAATGATGCTTTCAGTAAGATTAAATTTAAAATCCCTCCTTTTGATGGTAAGTACGACCCTGATGCATACATTACTTGGGAGATTGCTGTTGATCAAAAGTTTGCATGTCATAATTTTCCTGAGGACACTCGTGTTAGGGCTGCTACTAGTGAGTTCACTGATTTCGCTTCCGTTTGGTGGATAGAACATGGTAAGAAGAATCCTAATAACATACCTCAAACTTGGGATGCATTGAAACGAGTCATGAGGGCTAGATTTGTTCCTTCTTATTATGCACGTGATATGTTAAATAAGATGCAGCAATTGAGACAAGGTGCTAAAAGTGTAGAAGAATATTATCAGGAATTACAAATGGGCATGCTGCGATGTAACTTAGAGGAGGACGACGAATCTGCTATGGCTAGATTTTTGGGCGGGTTAAATCGTGAAATTCAGGACATCCTTGCTTATAAAGATTATACTAACATAACCCGTTTGTTTCATCTTGCTTGTAAAGCTGAAAGGGAAGTGCAGGGACGACGTTCTAGTGCCAAGTCTAACTTTTCTGCAGGGAAATCTATATCATGGCAGCAACGCACATCTACTTCATTGTCGGGTCGTGCACCGCCCCAACAAGCCGATCAACAGCGCCACCACCTTCCTCCAAAGACAAACCACGTGATTCTTCTACAAATTCAGCAACCAAACCAGCTGCTAGTGCCACTTCGGTTGTTTCCACGGGAAGAACAAGGGATGTCCAGTGTCATCGATGCAAGGGCTATGGACACATGCAGCGTGATTGCCCTAACAAGCGTGTTTTGGTGGTCAACGCTGATGGTGGGTACTGTGGGGATTGCTCCCCCGTATCCCATCCTCGGTAGGGGCCTGGGCCTAGCGGTCGGCAAAGGCCCAGCCCGAGAAGACCATGCCGAGTGCTACCGTAAGACCGTGGAGTAAGGCGCAAGACTCGGCATGCGATATATGATTCGCCTAGATCATCGGGCGTCAGTTTCCTTAAACCTAGGATTTCCTCGGGTCTTTGTGGCGTGTGCCGATCGAGGGAAAGCAAGATTAGATTGATCTTGTAACCCTGCCCCCCGACTATATAAGGCGGGCAGGGACCCCCTCCAAGACAGATTGTTCCCGATCATAATCCACAACCAGAACACAGGACTAGGGTTTTACGTCACCTCGACGGCCTGAACCTGTCTAAACCCGTGTCTCGTGTTACTTTCTTGCTCTTGATCTCGCGCACCTCACCACCCTCGACCTCATCTACTACCTCGGGCACCCCCAAGGTAGGCTGCCGACCAGATATCGTCGATACCGGGCGCGCCGTAGGGGTGTGCGTTTCAGATCCGTCGCTGAGCAAGATGGTTACTCCTTCCAGCGTCGCTCTCTCCGCCGCGTCAGGCATGACCTTCACCGTCGGATCCATCACGTGGACCGTCGCCGCCGAGCACGATGGCGGGAAGAACGGCCAACCCCAGGTCCCATCCAATGGAACCGGGCATGCGTCGGCCCCGCCGACCCGAGCCGCCTCTCAAGCGAGGCCACGGCGATCATCCCCCGTGAGGGCGACGCCGGCGCCCCCCGTCGGGAGAGGAACCCCGGCAACTCCGACGACCTGATTGAGCTCATCGACCGGGTCGGTGGAGGCATACGCGAGTGCATCGAACTCGCCGAAGACACGCCGCAGCAGCTTTTAGCGAGCACCCACCCGCCGGACCGGGATGGCAACCCGCGTCGCCGCCGGGCACCACGCCCGATCCGACCACCCGCCGCCGAGGCCATCGGCCATCCCGTGAGGCCCATGGACTGGACGTCCCATCGCAGCCAGCCGGACGACCCACCCGGTTTGGGCCCCCGTGGTTCTCGGGAGATTTCCTCCGGCACCCAAACCACTCGGCGGGGCGCCATCGCGGTATATCCCCGAGGAACAGATCTACAACCATGGTGGCATCACCCCGACCGCAAGGTCCCGCTGGTACCCACCGTGAAGTAGCACGGCGACAACTCGCCCAACCATCACCGGCCGACACCCCATCGCCGACCGTTAACATGGTACAGCTCCACCTGGCCGGAGGACGACGAGTCACTCCACACCATCCTGGAGGAGCAGCCCGGTTCCGACTCCGATGCCTCTCCCGCATCCGATCTAGATACATCAATCGTTGTCGGTGGGCCGGAACCCTCCAAATGAAATTACACCCCTCCCGTATACCGGCGCAGATCTTCATGCTCCGAGCGGTCTCGCCGGACGAGGACCCACCGGCCGACGAGACAGGATGGACATCGCGCCCGACGCGGCGGCGCCCGCGCCGAGCCCGAACGCCGGTGGCTTACGAGGAACAGGGCAGCGTCTCCTCCGAGATGCGGCCGGCCGGGGACGCCACCTCTACAGAACTTGGCGGAAGAGTTCGTCTACATCGACGAACAGATCGTAGCGCCCGACCCCGAGCGCCAATCTCGCCGCCGCCGCCAACGAGCTTGAGGCGCTTGCCCCGACCCCTCGGGTAAACCGGGCTAAAGCTTTCATCAAGGCTGCTCAAGTGCAGGTGAACAGGCTACGGGAGATGCCGTCCGGATCCTCCACATCCAGATCCAGCCGCCACCGGTCGGGAAGATCGACGTTCCCGCCCGATCACACAATGACGGAGAGGTAGCGCAGCCACCACGAAACGTAGGCGGCCACGACATGCCGATCTAACTATCAACCAGCCACCCGCCGACGCCCGTGCGATCATCAATGCCGGACGTGGCGCCGCGCGCCGTCATCGGCGCCCGACGCATGCGATGCCTACAACGCCGAGATGGAGCGCCCGCCCGTCGCTTGGCGCCGAGCACGGGGCTCCAACCGCAACGGCGCCCGGTGATCGAGGGTCCCAAGCCCCTCTCGGCACGGCCAAGAGCCCATCGGTGGCCCCGGTCACTTCCCGATCCCCGGAACGGTGGAGTCCCACGACGGCAAGGCTAACCCCGGCGGTGGCTCCAGCGTGCGCCGTAGCGCCCGCCGCCCGGGGGCACGGAAGACACCATGGCAAATTACTTGCCTGTCATGCTCGCCCCGGTCCTCAATCGTTCACGGGACTGGAGGAGAACTCCATCGACAACCGGGCGCAACTCCGAAAGCTGTTTGTGGACAATTATATGGCCACATGTGATCGCCAAGCCACGCGCCACGACCTCGAACGGCTGGCGCAGCGCCCCAACGAGACGCTCCGGCAGTACATTCGCCGTTTCTCCACGTTGCGCACTAGCGTCGCTAACGTCAATGACACTGACGTTATCACGGCCTTCATCCGAGGACTCACATACAGCAACTCCCTCGCGCGAAAGCTTCACAGAAACGCCCGAGACAATCGGCGAGCCGATGAAAACCGCCGACGCCTACGCACGGGGGAGAGGAGGCCGAAGGGCACCACGTAGACCTCGCCGCAGGGGAAGAGGCCCATGCCCCCTCCTCCGCCGCCCGGGAGCCTCGGCCCAACGATCGCAACACCGACCAGGAGGATCGAAGGCCGGATCATCGCCACAACAACCGCGACCGCTCGGACCGATACCAAGGACGCCGGCCCGACGTGAACAACGTCAAGTCACGGGTCAAGCGAAACCTCGACGCCGAGTTCGACAAAGTCCTGGATCAGCCGTGCCCGATCCACAAGAACGCGACGCACACCATGCGCCAATGCTACGGGCTCGGCAAAGTTTTCCCGGAAGAAGACATGAAGCGCCAACGCCGCCGTGACGACGACAAAAAAACGGGCGGCGATAAAGAAGATGACCCGAAACCAGACGGTACCGTTGCCAAACACCGTCCAAGAGCGTGGCCACGATCTGCGGCGGACCACACGCAATGGAGAGCAAGAGGAGCAAGAAGCCGACCGCCGGGGAGGGTCATGGCGTCTCCGACGAAAAAACTATCGCCGACCCGCCTTCCGCCATGGTCCGACCAGCCCATCACCTTCAAAGCCAGGGAAGACCGGTGGTCGGACATACCATACCCCGGCGTTTCCCCGGTCCTCGACCCGGTGATCGGCAACGTCCACTTCAAGCGTGTCCTCATCGACGGCGGGAGCTCCTTGAACATACTCTTCCCAAAGTCGCTCCGGGAACTCGGCATCCCGAAAGAGGCCCTACAGCCCGGCCCCGAATCTCCGTTACGGGGCATCATCCCCGGACAAGCCATCGGAGCCGCTCGGCCAAGTGACCTGCCAAGATGCAGTTCGGCACCCCAGGCCGGTTCCGTAAGAAAAAACCTCGCTGTTCTACGTCGCCGCAGACTTCGACACGGCCCATCATGCCATACTTTGGGACGCCCGCCCCCTGCACAAGTTTATGGCGGTCCCTCACTACGCCTACCTCGTAATGAAGATGCCAGCTCCCCGGTGGTGTGCTCACCCTCCGCGCCGACTGAGGAACGCCCACGCCTGCGAGCAAGAAAACTACATCATCAACGAGGCCGCCGGCCTCGGCCGCCAAGATGCAAGCGTGCCTCGCCGACTCCAAAGAAGTGCCGCCGGAAGACCGGGGATCCCGGTCAATGAACCACCGCTCCCTCCATCAAAAACAAGGAGACCAAGGTCATCGACTTGGGCACGGGTGACCCCTCCAAGGTCACTCGGATCGGCGCCAACCTCGACCCCAAATAGGAAGACGCGCTCGTCGCCTTCCTCCGGGACAACGTGGACGTGTTCGCATGGAAACCTCGCGGACATGCCCGGAGTACCGAGGAAGTATGCCGAGCACGCCCCCGAAGGTCTCATCCTCCGCCAAGCCGGTCAAGCGAAGCTCCGCCGATTCGCGCCGGACAAGAAAGAGGCTATTAGGGTAGAAATCAACCGGCTCTTAGCCGCCGGTTTTATTAAAGAAGTGTATCACGCCGAGTGGCCGGCAAACCCAGTCCTCGTCCGCAAAAAAGCAATAAAGAATGGCGAATGTGCGTTGATTACACCGATCTTAACAAACACTGCCCTAAAGACCCGTTCACTCTCCCTCGCATCGACGAGGTCGTAGATTCCACCGCCGGCCGCGAACTCCTCTCGTTTCTTGATCGCTATTCCGGGTATCACCAGACGCCTTTAAAGGAGTCCGACCAGGTCAAAAACGGCCTTCATAACTCCATTCGGCGCCTATTGCTACACGACGATGTCCTTCGGCCTAAAGAATGCCGGGGCGACGTACCAGCGGACAATTCAAGCATGCCCGGGATCGAGATAGGCATCAACGCCGAGGCCTACGCCGACGACGTTGTGGTAAAATCTAAAACCGCCGATAGCTTAATCGCCGACCTTGACCAAACATTCAAAAGTCTCCGAGTGTATCGATGGAAACTCAATCCAAACAAGTGCATTTTCGAGCTTCCTCGGGAATCCCGCTCGAATACGGTCAGCCAGCCCACGGTATCGAACCAAACCCCGAGAAAGTGTCGGCCATAACCAAAATGTTGCCGCCAACCAATATCAAGGAAGTACAGAGCTTCGCCGGCCGCTTGGCAGCCCTAAGTCGGTACATCTCCAAGCTAGGAGAGAGGGCCATGCCTTTCTTCCGCTTACTCCGAGCGTCCGACAAGTTTGTTTGGACTCCGTGCCGACGAGGCATTCAAGGAGCTCAAGGTTTTCTTGACGACGCCCCCTGCCTTAACGGCTCCGCTACCCGGCGAGGATCTCCTCCTTTACATCGCAAAGAACGAATCGGGTGGTCTCCACAAATGGCCGCCGTCGAAGCGTGACGAACCCGGCATGCATTCAAGGTGCAGCGCCCGGGTCTACTACATAAGTGAGGTCCCGAACGAGTCCAAAACTCGTTACCCGCAAATACAAAAGCTCATCTACGCCGCCCTACCGACGTCACGTAAGGTGAACCACTACTTCCAGTCTCACAAGATAACGGTAGTGTCCCAATCCCCGATCGGCGACATCATAAAGAACAAGGAGGTTGACGGAAGAATCGCCAAATGGGCAAATAAATCGGGCGCTGCATACACCGTTGAATACGCGAGCCGCCAGACGATAAAGTCCCAGCGCCGCCGACTTCATCGCCGAGTGGACGGACATGCAGAACCCGCCCCACCTCGAGCACCCCCAAAGACTTTGGAAGATGTACTTTGACGGTGCGCTAAATGTGAGCGGTGCTAGTGCAGGGTCGTACTTGTATCTCCAAGCGGCGAGGAACTCCGATACGCCTTGAGAATACATTTCAAGGCATCTAACAACGCCGCCGAGTACGAAGCTGCCATCCACGGCATCAAGATTGCTATATCCCCGGGGATCAAACGCCTGAAATCTTCGGCGACTCGGCGCTGGTCGTCAACCAGGCAAACAAAGACCGGTCTTGCACCAGCCGAAAAAATGGACGCCACCGCTCGGAAATCCGAAACTCGAGAACAAATTCTACGGCATTGAGTTCCACCACATCGTTCGGGAAGAAAACTCGAGGCCGATCGGCTCTCCAAGTTAGGCTCTACACGAGCAGCCATTCCGCCAGCGTATTTGCGCACGACCTCCTCGACACCATCTATCGGCCAAGACGGAGCGACGCCCAACCCGACCACTGCGGAGAGAAGGCAATCGCACTCGCCAAGGCCACTCGACGCTGAAGACCGGCGCTCCCGCTTCATCGATACCTCACCAACTCGAGGTCCCTACCGACAAAACCGAGACAGAGCGCTTGATACGGGCGGAGCAAGCACTACGCCCCGGTAGAGGGCTCGGGCTGATGCGCAGAACGCCAACGCTAACGCTCTGCAAAAGTGCGCTCGCAGCCCGAAGGCTTGAAGATACTAAAAGAAATACATGCCGGACTCGTGGAAGCCATTGCGCCTCTAACCTGGTCGTCGGCAGAGCCTTCCGAGCTGGATTTTATCGGCCGACCGCCGTAGCCGACGCAGAACACCCGGTACGACATTGCGAGGGATGCCGGTTCTTCGCCAAGCGCCTCACCGCCGCCCACGCTCTAATGACGATCCCGTCACCGGCCGCTCGGTCAGTCCGGGGACTCGACCAGATCGGCCCCTTCGTAGCCGCACTGTGCAATTTTAAATACGCATCGGTCGCCATCGACAAGTTCTCCAAGTGGATTGAGTACAAACCACTCGCCAGCTCCGACAAGCAAGAAGGCCGCCGAGTTCTTTGAGGAAATCGTTCACCGCTTTGGCATCCCGAACAGCATCATCACTGACCTCGGGTCAAACTTCACGGGAAACGAAGTTCTCGGGAGTTTTGTGAAGAGCGCCCATCTTGGTCAAATATGTCTCCGTTGCGCACCCACGTGCCAACGGCCAAAGCCGAAAGCCAAAAACGGAATGATCCCGACGCACTTAAAAAGCGCCTGCACTGAAGGGACGACAAGCACCCGGGAAGGTGGCTGAAGGAACTTCCACCAGCCAGCCTGGGACTGCGCACGCAGACTCAGCCGGAGCACGTGGGTTTCCCCCTACTACATGGTATACGGGTCGGAAGCTGTCCTACCCGAGGACGCCGCCTTCCGACGCCAAGAGTGGAAAACTACCCGAGGAAACCTCCGACCAGCGCGACGACGCCGACCGTGCAGAAGAAGAACGCCTAGCCGCCTCGCATCCGATCGGCAAAGTACCTAGAGGGCGTCCGTCGTTATTACGACCGCAACGTCCGGGAGCGCCTTCGCGGTCGGGCGATCTGGTCTTACGTCGCCGCACGAGCTCCGCAGCATGCATAAGCTCTCCTCCCCCCGGGATGGTCCCTTCATCGTCAAGGAGGTCACCCGACCGTGGTCCTATAGGCTGGTGGAGTCGACGGGCGCGATATCCCAAACTCCCCGGCACGCCGAGCACCTAATACGTTTTTACGCCTGATAAGTCAAGATGAACAAAGATATGTACTGCTTTCCCTTTGTAATCTAAATATATATATGATTTAATGTCTTCTTTGTCTTGTCTCTTTTTCTCCTCGTGCATTCATTTTTCATATGTGCTATCCACGCACTATACGCCATTAAGACCGCCAAGACGCACTTTAACTCAAACCGATCGGAGCAACCCCCTGTTCCCGGCCCAAACCTACACGTGCTAGCAGCTCAGCGCTCTGCGTTATGGAAAGGCCAGCAAGCCGTTCCTGGGGACCCCGGTACCCTCTACGCCAAGAATACAAGGAACATACCCTTAGCGCTATGAGATACTAGGAAACTTGGGCCGGTCCGGCAAGACGACAAAGTCACACACCGCAGGGGCATTACGGCAAACACATTACATGCATAACAAAAGTGATATTAACATCATTTACGCATGCGTCTCCACACGCAATACATAAGTCAATTCTAACGCTCTTCTCCTAGGGCGCTGCGGGCCTCGGCGTCGCCGAACAGGTCCAGTCCTCCACCACCTTGACAAAGGCAAGATCACAGGGACTCGGCGCTCAGCTTCTCCCGGTCGGCGGCCAACTTGGTCCGGCAAAACCCGCCTCGACCCGGGATAACTCCACCGGGGATAGTGCGACGGACCAGCGCCCGCCAGTGCGTTCGGCAAGAAAAAGAGGTCGCTCGTGAAACAAACACACGTGTTTGTTGTAGAACGGCCCGGCATCGCACTGTGAAGCGTGACACCAAGGATAGCGCCCCGAGCACCTCCCCGGTCGTAGACCCCCCGTCCGGATCGACGAGATTCAACAAGTGGGGTCGTGGACGATGGTGTCTTCCATCCGCTCCTCGGCGGCTGCGAGACGCCGCTTTCAAATCCGCCTGGGCGCCGCCGCATTCTCCCGCACAACTGCGGAACAAGTGTTAAAACCCCGACACGGGCAATCGGGCAAACAAAGCAAAAGACAATAGCACTTACGCCAGGCCTCGGACCGGGCTGCCTCCGCCGATTTGGTAGCCTTGGCCGCCTCACGGGTTAGCTCCTCGACGAAGCTGCTGAGACTAGCTGCAGCTCGCCTTCAAGAGCTGCAGGCCGAGCACAAGTCGGCCTGTAATACACAAGAGCGCCGAAAGGAAGGTAGGGGAAGACATACCGGTCACCCACGCCAGCAAAGTGTTTGCCAGCGCCCCGCCGATCGCCGGGCGGCGGCCGCCTCCACGAGCCGAGGCGTTCTCACGCTCCAGCTCTTCCACCTGCCGGCGCGATCCGGTCGTCGCCCCTCTCGAACGGCCTTGATTGCGCTCGAGCAGGCCGACCGACTCCGCCAAGCTGGTCTTCTCACGAAGAAGCCGCCCGTTGTCGGCCTTCATCTTCTCGTAGGCGGCCGCCGACGCTCCAGCAGCCGCGCCCGCTGCCTCAGCGGCACGGGCCAGCTCCTACATGCATATTCGACATAAGCTCTGCAACACTATCAAACAGACAATATGATTACTTACCGAGCTCGGGCGCCGGCAAGCAGCCTCGAGATCGGACGTCCAGATTCTTACATTCACCGACGGGCGATCTCGCCGTCCCACCACCTCCACCCGTTCACCCGGGGTCGATGTAGAACGTGCGGCAAAGCCGCGCAGGCTCCTCCCGTGGCGCGGGCACTTCCCGCACCACCTCCTCCGGCTCGGCTCTGCCCGCCCACCGGTCTCCGCCGTGGCGCCACCTTTGGCCGGGCGGACGGGCGGGACGGCACTGGAGCAGGCCGCCGAGCGCTCCCTCGCCGGCCGGCCGCGAACAAAGGCCGCAGTCTCGCAGCCTGAACAGGCCTGGGGATTGAGCCCCCACCAGCCCCCGATGGCTGGCTGCGAATCACCCCGCATCGGCCGCACGGGGTGGGCTGTCTCTTAACGACCAGTGTCATCCTCCCCGCACGGCCGGGTCTTCCTCCACGGGATCACTACAACGTATTACACTCCTAAGCCAAACCTGGACAACACCAGAACAAAAAAGAAACGAGTTGGTACTTACAGTCGGATCGGCGGTGCCGCCGCTGAAACGCCGGGGGCCTCCCAGAGCTGCCCGCCTCGGCCGGCCGGGTCGGGCGGCACCGATGGCCGCTGGGTCCTGGCGGGCGCCGCGCGGGTCGGCATTTTCAAACACCGGCGCGCGCAGAAGTCGCCAGCCTTCGACGCCGACCGACGCCGACGCGCTCGTCCAACGCCTCCGAAGTCCTCCTGATCTTCGTCATCCGAGAGGATGACGGCTCGCTTCCCGCCCCCTCGCCTCGCCGATTCGAATGCATTTGGGCGGGGGGGCACGGTCTCCTTCTTGCGCCTCTTCGGCCCGCGCCTCCTCCGAGCCACCCTTCGCCGATGGGCCCTTGGCTCGACGCTTGGGGACTGCCTTCTCGGCCGTCCCTCGTTCAGCAGGTCCTCCGCAATCTTGCGGATTTCCTCCATTGGTCGCCGCCGGGTCTACACCCGGGCCGGCCAGTGTCGCCGGGCACATCCGACACATAAACGGCTCGATCTCGCATAAACGGCGGCTTGAGCAGTCGGCCAATCACACACATAATACTATAACAAAGCAGAAACTCACCGCCGGGTCGGGGATTGCCCAGTGTGTAGGGCTTCGCGATACCCGAGCTCCTCACTGGGTACCTCCGATTTAAAAACGGCGTGAGCCGCCGAAAGAGAACCTCCTTAGAGATCGCCTCCGGCCTCACGCGTAGGGTCATTGTCCCCTGAGTACTGCATACCCCGGGTGCTCGCGCCTCCTTGCATGGCTGGATGCGCCGCAAAGACGAAGCCGATAGCCACCGCCACCCCCCCTCGGGTTCATGGGGCGGATGATGCCGAGCAGCTCCTCCACCTGCACCATGTCGGCATGACGGCCGCTCGGACCAGCTTGGCGTTGACGCTCCACCACTCGCTTACCTCATTGGAGATCTGTGGGAGCGGGGTTGCTGACGATGAACCATTGGGTGTTCCATCCCTTGATGGAAGAGCCGAGGGGCAGTCCCCTGCATACTGGTTCCTCATCCCGTCCCCGAAGACAAAGATAGAGGCCACCAACCACCTTGGGTGAGCCGGCTCCAGTGAAACGCCCTCAAAGCGTAAGAGATGGCGGAAGAGGTTGAAGTGGGGAGGAATGCCGAGAAAAGCCTCGCAAAAATGGATGAAAACAGAAAGATGAAGAATGGAGTTGGGGTGGAGATGAATGAGCCGGATCTTGTAGTATGCAAGAAGCTTCCGGAGGAAGGGGTGCGCCGGCAGCCCGAACCCGCGGCGGAAATAATCCGCAAACACTACGAGCTCATTACCGCTTCGCCGGGGTGGGGAAGGACTCACCCACGGTGGGGCGCCAGCCGGCGCGCGCCTCGTCAGCAAAGACTGTCGCGACGAGCTCATCGAGGACCGCCCAGCGTGCAGTCGAAGTAGCCCACTCCACCTCCGCGTTAGGCGGACCTCCGCGCCACGGATCTCCGCCCGCGCGCCCGATGCCGCCGCCGCCAAACCACGCTTTTTGCCCCTTGCCGCCGGCCATTTCGGATCTAGGTTTCGGATTGGGAGCGCCGGTGATGTGGGAGAGAAAGGTTGGTTGTGCGCAGGAAGGCGAAGAGGCAGCGGGTTTGCGAGGCGTCGAGAGGAAGGCAAAGAGTGTGACCGAAAGGCCATGCCCGGTCTTTAAATGGATCTGTGGATACGGTGTCGGGCGCCAAGCCGCGTCGCTTCGCCTTCCTTCCGTGGGAAACCGCGCCGCCGCTCCGTGGTTATCCGCCGGGAGCCGGATCGCGCGATGTTTCTCGTGAGGATGCTAGGCCCAAGGGGCCGGCCCACCAAGCTCGATCGACACGGGTCGCAGGCCCACACCCGGCCGTAAAACCAAAGTTTGGACCCTAGAAGATGACAAGCGTCTCGGGGACTGCATAAATAAGATTCAACAACTCATACTTTGACAAATTTGATCCCGGCACTGGTCTCATGCCTCGCCTACTACCGCTCGGGGACTACGTGGTACACGCGCCGAAGGACCGACGGCGTGGTACACGGGACCCGTATGCCGGAGATCTTTCTTTTTTTCTTTTTTTTCTCTTGAGCAGCTCGCGCCTCCCCGGCCAGTGGGACCTCCCCGCGTTCCTCTCAACCGCAGCGACCGCTGTGTGTTCCACGGCGCAATTCCACCTCCCCTCCAAAGACCGCACCCGGTCGGCCTCGACGACGCCGACCGCCACGACTCGTCGGATCCGTTGATCGACTTTTCGCACCGCCCCGAACACTGGTCGGAAGAACCGCCGCCCCGAGGAAGACGCTGAATGGTTCCCAACCGTGGGTTGAGACACGCAAGCTGCTCGGGGGACTAGCCGTGGGGATTGCTCCCCGGGTATCCTCACCGAGGGCTCGGGCCTAGCGGTCGGCAAAGGCCCAGCCCGAGAAGACCATGCCGAGCGCTACCGTAAGACCGTGGAGTAAGGCGCAAGACTCGGCATGCAGATATGATTCGCCTAGATCATCGGGCGATCGGTTTCTTAAACCTAGGATTTCCTGGTCGGCCGGGTTTGGTGCCGATCGGGAAAAGCAAGATTAGATTGATCTTGTAACCCCGCCCCGACTATATAAGGCGGGCAGGGACCCCCTCCAAGACAGATTGTTCCCCGATCATAATCCACAAACCAGAACACGTGGACTAGGGTTTTACGTCACCTCGACGGCCTGAACCTGTCTAAACCCGTGTCTCGTGTTACTTTCTTGCTCTTGATCTCGCGCACCTCACCACCCTCGATCTCATCTACTACCTCGGGCACCCCCCAAGGTAGGCTGCCGACCAGATATCGTCGACAGGTACTCCTCTGCTAGTGATTTTGATGAAGATACACTTGCATTGCTTGCGGCTGACCATGCAGGTAGTGAAGAACATTTAGAAGAACATATTAAGGCCGGTGAAGCAGACCGCTATGAGAGCCTCATTGTGCAGCGTGTGCTTAGCACACAAATGGAGAAGGCGGAACAAAATCAGCGACACACATTGTTTCAAACGAAGTGTGTCATCAAAGAGCGTTCGTGCCGCATGATCATTGATGGAGGTAGCTGCAACAACTTGGCCAGCAAATGACATGGTGGAGAAGCTTGCGCTTACCACCAAACCACACCCACATCCATATTACATTCAATGGTGAACAATAGTGGTAAGGCAAAGGTAACTAGACTTGTGCGAATCAACTTTTCCATTGGATCCTATAAAGATGTTGTTGAATGTGATGTTGTGCCTATGCAAGCTTGTAATATTCTGCTAGGTAGACCTTGGCAATTTGATAGAGATTCTATGCATCATGGTAGAGCAAATCAGTATTCTTTTCTATACCATGATAGAAAAATTGTGTTGCACCCTATGTCTCCTGAAGCTATTATGCAAAATGATATTGCTAAAGCTGCAAAAGCTAAAAGTGAGAGCAATCAAAATGCCAAATCTGTTGCTGATAAGAAAGATGAGATAAAATTGAAAGAAAATTGCTTGCTGGCTACTAAATCTGATATTAATGACTTGAATGCATCCACTTCTGTTGCTTATGTTTTAGTATGCAAAGATGCATTGATCTCCCTTCATGATATGCACCATTCTTCGCCTCCCCGCTGTTACTAACATTTTGCGGGAGTATTCTGATGTGTTTCCAAGTGAAATACCACCACCGGGGCTGCCACCACTTCGAGGGATTGAGCATCAGATTGACCTGATCCCCGGTGCCTCATTGCCAAACCGTGCACCATACAGGACCAATCCAGAAGAAACAAAGGAGATTCAGCGTCAAGTGCAAGAACTACTCGACAAAGGTTATGTGCGTGAGTCTCTTAGTCCTTGTGCTGTTCGGTTATTTTGGTGCCCAAGAAAGATGGAACATGGCGTATGTGCGTTGATTGTCGGGCTATTAATAACATCACCATTCGATATCGACACCCTATTCCCCGTTTAGATGATATGCTTGATGAATTGAGTGGTGCTGTTGTGTTTTCCAAGGTTGATTTGCGTAGTGGGTACCACCAGATTCGTATGAAATTAGGAGATGAATGGAAAACTGCTTTCAAAACTAAGTTCGGCTTATATGAGTGGTTGGTAATGCCTTTTGGGTTAACTAATGCACCTAGTACTTTCATGAGACTAATGAACGAGGTTTTGCGTGCTTTCATTGGCAAATTTGTTGTAGTCTACTTTGATGATATATTGATCTACAGCAAATCTATGGATGAACATCTTGATCACTTACGTGCTGTTTTTGATGCTCTACGCGATGCACGTTTATTTGGTAACCTTGAGAAGTGCACCTTTTGCACCGATCGAAAGTGTCTTTTTCTTGGCTATGTTGTGACTCCACAGGGAATTGAGGTTGACCAAGCCAAGGTAGAAGCTATACAAGGATGGCCTGTACCAAAGACTATCACCCAGGTGCGGAGTTTCCTAGGACTTGCTGGATTCTATCGTCGGTTTGTGAAGGATTTCAGCACCATTGCAGCACCATTGAATGAGCTTACAAAGAAGGGAGTGCCTTTTAACTGGGGCAAAGTACAAGAGAATTCCTTCAACTTGTTGAAAGATAAGTTAACACATGCACCTCTCCTACAACTTCCTGATTTCTCTAAGACTTTTGAGCTAGAATGTGATGCTAGTGGGATTGGTTTGGGTGGTGTCTTGTTACAAGAGGGTAAACCTGTTGCATATTTTAGTGAGAAATTGAGTGGGCCTATTCTGAACTATTCCACCTATGATAAAGAATTGTATGCTCTTGTTCGAACATTACAAACATGGCAGCATTATTTGTGGCCCAAAGAGTTTGTTATTCACTCTGATCATGAATCTTTGAAACATATTCGTAGTCAAGCAAACCTGAATCGAAGACATGCTAAGTGGGTAGAATTTATTGAATCCTTTCCTTATGTTATTAAGCACAAGAAAGGGAAGGAGAATATCATTGCTGATGCTTTGTCAAGGAGATATACTTTGCTGAATCAACTTGATTACAAGATCTTTGGATTAGAAACGATTAAAGACCAATATGTTCATGATCCTGATTTTAAAGAAGTGTTGCTGCACTGTAAAGATGGAAAAGGATGGAACAAATTCATCGTCAGTGATGGGTTTGTGTTTAGAGCTAACAAGCTATGCATTCCAGCTAGCTCCGTTCGTTTGTTGTTGCTGCAGGAAGCGCATGGAGGAGGCTTGATGGGACATTTTGGAGCAAAAAAGACCGAGGACATACTTGCTGGTCATTTCTTTTGGCCAAAGATGAGAAGAGATGTGGAGAGGTTTGTTGCTCGTTGCACAACATGTCAAAAGGCAAAGTCACGATTAAATCCCCACGGTTTGTATTTACCTCTACCTGTTCCTAATGCTCCTTGGGAGGATATATCTATGGATTTTGTGTTGGGATTACCAAGGACTAGGAAGGGACGTGATAGTGTGTTTGTGGTTGTTGATTGATTTTCTAAGATGGCACATTTCATACCATGCCATAAAACTGATGATGCTACTCATATTGCTGATTTGTTCTTTTCGAGAAATTGTTCGCTTACATGGCGTGCCCAACACAATTGTTTCTGATCGTGATGCTAAATTTCTTAGTCATTTTTGGAAGACTTTGTGGACAAAATTGGGGACTAAACTTTTATTTTCTACTACATGTCATCCCCAAAACCGATGGTCAAACTGAGGTTGTGAATAGAACTTTGTCTACTATGTTAAGGGCTATTTTAACGAAGAACATTAAGATGTGGGAAGAATGCTTGCCTCATATTGAATTTGCTTACAATCGATCGCTGCATTCTACTACAAAAATGTGCCCGTTTCAGATTGTTTATGGTTTGTTGCCTCGAGCTCCAATTGATTTAATGCCTTTGCCATCTTCTGAAATATTAAATTTTGATGCTACTGAGCGTGCTGAGTTGATGTTGAAACTTCAAGCAACAACTAAGCAAAACATAGAGCGTATGAATGCTAAATATAAGCTTGCTGGTGACAAAGGTAGAAAAGAATTAAAATTTGAACCCGGAGATTTAGTTTGGTTGCATTTAAGAAAGGATAGGTTTCCTGAACTGCGTAAATCTAAATTGCTACCTAGGGCTGCGGGACCATTTAAAGTGCTAAAGAAAGTTAATGACAATGCCTATAAGCTGGAATTGCCTGCAGATTTTGGGGTTAGTCCCACATTTAACATTGCAGATTTGAGGCCATATTTGGGAGAGGAGGATGAGCTTGAGTCGAGGACGACTCAAATGCAAGAAGGGGAGGATGATGAGGACATCAACAACAACAATGCATCCCCACCGACACCAGTACCTATTGCTGGTCCTCTTACTCGTGCTCGTGCTCGTCAAACTTAATCATCAAGTGAGTTCCCTCTTGAGCTCTTGTCCATCTTGTTTAGATCTTGGAGACACGCGCACTCTTGTTTTGCACAGGAATGAGGGAGAAGACCAACATGGAAACGGAAAAGATCAACAAGGGAAGGCTTTACAATCGCTGCGTTCAGATTGTGCGGCAATGCCAACTTGTCAAGGGATGATTGCATATGGGAAGCATGGAACCTTAACAAAGATGATTGGGAGCCAAGACCAAGTATCCTCAACGTCCTCAATCAGGCTACCACGTCACTTCTAGCCTAAGGAAAGAAAGAGTCCAAATCCAACACGTTTTGGAATTGGATTCGGACTGCAGAACAGCCCCAATTTGTGCGGGTCACCATGGCTTCATATGGAGTCCAATTGGGACGTTCTAATACTTGTTGGAAAGCTTATCAAGTCTACTTTCATATGGATCCAGTCCCATGTCCATATCTTCTCGGAGTCAGCGGCAATGACCAAAATAACGCCGACCAGTTTTTCTGTCCAGGTGCTGCGTCACCTTATTTTAGCCCGATGGGCTGTGTATCTTCTTAGGGTCCATTAGGGACGTGTCCTAGGGTTGGAGCACGACCCAAACACCTTGTGGTTGTCCCTTCCCACGTCATATACCCCCTGGCCGCCGCCAGGAACACTCGGGTTTTGTTTAGATCAAGTTTAGCCTTCGCTACTTGCTTGTAAGCGCGCGTGCTGGATCAGCCGCCCGTCTTCTTGTCTTCGGAACCCCACTTCATTGGAGATTGAGTTTGAAACCTTCATTTATATTTAGTAATTCAGTGCTTGTTCTACTTGTTCTTGCTGGTTCTTCGATTGCTTGCAGGACGAGTGCCCTAGTGGCCGGGTGTTGCGCTCCACAAGATCGTGACAGCCATTGGGGTGGTGTATCGGTTGCTAAGGCGCAGTCTTGGAAGGCTGTAATCGAGCCGTGAACGTCATCTCCATTCACCAATCGAGTTATCCCACGCCTCTCATCGAAAGATCGGGCAAAAACCCTAACAGGTTCACATCACCCTCCAACTGTGCCTTGAAGAAAAACAAGAAGGGGAAGCAGCGGCGAGAAACGGAGTTCGTCGCCACCGTAGAACCAAAGGGCAAGAAGGCCACCGCAAAGGAGGCGCCAAACTTCTTCGAGAAGAATCTCAACGAGCCCTGCACCAACCACACTTACAAGGTCGACCACCTCCTCAAGGATTGCGGAACCATGAAAAAGTTCCTGCTCAAAGAAGCCAAGAAGGCGGAGAAGAAGAAAAAGCAGTCTGCCCCCCGGCGGACAACGCCGGAGGAGAAGAGCAGGCCGGCGACGAGGTCTTCCCGGCCAACTACGATTGCCTCATGATCTTCGGTGGGGCCGAGAGTTACGCGTCGAAGGGGGCCCAGAAGCTCGAGCGGCGCGAGGTCTACCACGCCGAGCCGGTGACTCCCATCTTTCGCCAGTGGGCCAACACCCCCATCACCTTCGACCGCTCCGACCACCCGGACTTCATGCCACGGCCCGGGCGCTACCCCCTCGTCCTCAGCCCCATTGTCGCCAACAAGCGCCTCTCGAAGGTCCTCATGGATGGCGGCAGCGGCCTCAACATCCTCTACGTCGAGACCCTAGATGCCATGGGAATCAGCCGCTCTCGCATGTGTAACAGAACCGCCCAAATTATAAGAGCATAAGCGCAAAAAAATCAATCACCGAAGCAATTTATCTCGCTCTTGAGCCCATATAATCCCGGTAGTCCGGAAATCTTGAAGGATTTCAAACCAACAATCATACAAGCCAAGATCGAACGCAACCCAACATAACTTACCATCTGTTACATCAGAGTTCACAAATAGTTTGCAAGTAGCATTACATAACGAAATACTTAGTTATTACAACACAAGTTCGGAGTAGTAAAAGCAACATAGTTTGAAACCATCAGAGTACACCACACTTAGTTCAAATACATGCCGGTTCATAATTCATCCCACAAAAGCATGTGATAAGGTAACAGAACTGATCTTTGCCCGAGATCTAGCCATCATCCCCAACGGGGTGAAGACATACCTTGCAGAAGCCAATATAGAGAATATCATCTGCAACAAGAGGGAATAAACCCTGAGTACGAGGATATACTCAGCTAGACTTACCCGTCATAAACCAAAATAATTGACACTAAGGATTATGCAAGGCTTATATTGGTGGAGCTGGCTTGACTCATTTTGCACAAAAGCATAAGTAGCATTAGAGGAACATGTTATTATACTAGCAGCAGCTTAAATCAAATTATCCTACCAACTAAGTGAGCACCTATACTAAACAATCACTTTATTTTAACAAGCATTAATAACCATATCAGTTTAGTATAGCTTTCATCATGATCATCATCAATATTAGAACCATAATTATTTAGTGATATCTACGAAGCCGGAGGCAATAGTCAAGTTCTCACTATCCGGGAGAGACGGCGATTCGAATCGATTCCAACTGAGCTCAGGGGTATTCCCAACAAACACCGAGACAGACCTAGCTAGAGCCGTCTCAGGTTACCCTTGGTACAACTCAGGCACGGGCCCGATTCTCGCATCGGCAAAACCGAAAAGACGGTAGCCAGGATGTCCAAGCCATTCTAAACCAAGGACAACGCCAGGATTAGTTAGACATGCTTGCCCTTGGTCTAGTATGCCGCTTCCCGCGAATTGCCCAACCGCCCCCCATGTTCCCGTCTTGAGTTGAGCTACTCGGCTTCGTGGTCAGACACTCGGGTCTGGCCAACTATGTGTTGGGCTGCGTTCAACATGACCAAGAACGGACAACGCTTCCAGTGCTTAAGCGACTCAGACAGGGTCCACTGTCCCTGCCCGGTCTTCTTTTAAATTAATACATGGTCCATTTCCACGATAGCACACATAGCCAACCGTGACCAGAGAAGTAACCACCTATAACTCGCGGATGACAGGATATCACCCGACTTCTACCGGTCTAAGCATGGCTAAGCATTTGCATCGATCCTAACCTAAGACATAGGATTCCGGGTATAACATATATACTGGACAAGGATAGGATAAATGCAGCAAGCATTTTCAAGCAACTCCTATACTTAATGCAATAAACAACATAAAGTACTCAATTGCACTTATAAAAGATGGGAGGCTTAGAATGCTTCGGGGCTTGCCTTTCACAAAGGTGGATGGCTCGTGGTTAGGGCACTCGCTAGCTCTTCTTCTTCGACGGAGTTGCTTTCGCCCTGGTTCCTCCTCTGCTCCTCCTCCGGTGCTCCTGGTCCAGGCTCCCGAACTCCAACAAATACACCCCTTCGGGCGAACCTATTGAATGCAATGCATAAAAGAGCATAATGAATGCAAATGATGATCATGTAAGAGAATGAATATCAGCAACAACAATAAACCCTCCACCTAGGGTGATGACTGTTGACGACCACTATTGTATTAATTCAACCGTCAACTAGCCATGAAAAGGATGCAAATGTGATCACCAAAGTAGACATAGGGTTTACACTGACCGAATTCCACGAGTTTTGGTGTTTCACTATTTATGCAAAGGGCGAAAACGGAAAAGGCGCAAACATACAAGCTTATCGGAACAAGGAAACGGAAAACGGACTCCACGGCTACCGCAGGGACGATTCCGAAGAGACGAGAAGGCACCACACCGAGCCGGGGCCCGGAGGCCACCGGTGGGACCGGCCGGTCCCACCCCAGACCGGCCGGTCTGGCCTAGGCCCCGGTCCAGCCCCGGTTCGGCCGGTTCGCTCCACCGCCTTTGAGGATCGATCCTGGCCGCCCGTCAATGTCGGCTTGATCCGATGGCTCACGATCATCGCCCAGGGCTATAAAAGGAGAGGCACCCCCACGGGAGGGAGAGCCCCCATTCATTCATTCTCATTCAAAGTCCAATCATCAGCCGAAAAACCTAATCGAGCTCCTTAGCTAGGGCCTAGATAGCTAGATTGGAACTAGAGGGAGGCAAGCGCAGCTTGGATTCCGGAGCCATCAAAAGCTTGGATTTGGTATAGTTCTACCTCCTCTCGCCTTTGTTCTCTTTCACTGTATAGTTATATGATTGCTACAATTGAATTGATGAATTCTCATTTACTTATATTCATAGTTATTATGTTCCTTGTCTATTGTGGTTATATGCTTAGTATAGCTAGATTAACATTATGTTTATCCATAGGTTCGTATAGCGCTCATCTAATTGATCGTTGGGTGAGTGATAAACATTGTGTAAGCGTGGTGCTTATACGTTGTTTATCTGCGAATGCACCATATAGGCCGGGTTTGGTAGATCGCGGGTGTGACATTCCTGTTGAGTCCTATGTAATCCAAACCCCGTTTATAGGCACAGTAGGGCTTGTATACGACGGAAGGGCGTGCTATGTTCTCAAACTTCCCTAGTATGTCCACTATGAATAAATGTAATGCTAACCTTAGCCATGACTACTAGGTGTATTGCACTAACCATAATAAACATTGACATGTAGCTAGAAATAACCCAGAAATATCTCTTGATGTTCTACTAGCAACCCTAATGATATAGCTAGGAGTTTCTATCTGTTTATGCTGATGATTATATACTTATCTTATCATTTATCTTGTGACTTACCCATGCATTGAGTAGCGAGGACATGGTTATGCCTATTCGTTACACTCTAGGTCAACACACTACCTTTACATAAGCCATACAGACCTTCCTTTGGGAAAATATAAATGACAACCCGTAATACTCCGGGTAAAATGCTACAATGGTATTTGATCTGTGCGCTTGCGGATACATTTCTATATTCTAAATGGTGGCATGATTTAATACCACACCTCTTGGTGTTATGCTGGGGATGACAACTTGGCATTCTAGTGGCGGTGCGCTACTCTAGCATTCTTAACGTCGTTATTAGAGATAACATTAAGAGGTGTCAACAAGCATTTTTGGCGCCGTTGCCGGGGAAGGCAATTGGCAATTAAAAAGGATAGCGATAGACCTAACAAACTAATGAGATAGAGGAAACCATAGACCCCTACTCAATGCAGGCTTACCCTTGTGTTTTCTATCTTTGTGAAATCTTATGCAGGGTAATGAATGAGTGGTTTTGATCTGCCAGATAACTACGTTGAAAATCCAGAGAAACTCTTTCGAAGGAAGAAATTCCAGCAAGTGAGGGACATCTTTGAATCTCCATCAACGACACCCACTGCTGAGGTTCGTTCTTTGGAGGAGCAAGCTCCTACAAGAGAAGAAGAAGAAGAACAACAAGAGGGCAACTTGGCACCAATCTTCGAAGAAATGGCTGATAAGTCACTGCGCGAGTTCTCCGCTCCGAACACCAACAACATCCGCACTGGACCTAACGTCGAAGTTGGGGAGAATGGATTCGAGCTCAAGCCAGCTCTCATCACCATGGTGCAAGCCAATCTGTTCTGTGGGAAAGCACATGAAGATGCAAGTGCTCATCTCCAACACTTCCTGGAGATTTGTAGCACTTTCAAGCTGAAGGATGTACCAAAGGATACCGTGCTGCTACGTCTGTTCCCATTCTCACTGTTGGGAAAGGCAAAGCAATGGTTCTACGCCAACAAAGACAACCATACAACTTGGGACAAGTGCTCCACAGCTTTTCTAGCAAGATTCTTCCCTATGGGCAAGACGAGTGCCCTAAGAGGGAAAATCTCGAGTTTCCAGCAACAACATGATGAGTCAGTCCCTGAGGCATGGGAACGCTTCCAAGATTACATATCAGAATGTCCTCATCATGGGATGGAGAATTGGCTCCTGATGCAAACTTTCTATCATGGGCTTACCAACAGCACCCGTAACAATGTTGATGCTGCTGCTGGAGGTGCATTTATGTCACTAACCATACCACAAGCTACTGCTCTTATGGAGAAGATGGCCTCCAATCAAGATTGGAATGATGAGCGCCAAACCACCCGCAAGAGGAGTGGAGGAATGCACCAGCTCAAGGAGGTAGACATGCTGTCTGCCAAGATAGATCTGCTCATGAAGAAGCTGGAAGACAAGACAAGCCAAAGACAAGATGTCATACGCATTAATGATGCATGCATGACTTGTGAAGTGTGTGGCAATATGGGACACTCAGGCGACAGCTGTCCTGAGACCCGTGAGGATGTGAACTTCATCAACAACAACAACAATAACTATCATCCTCAAAATCAAGGATGGAACCAGCAAAGGCCTAACTACCAAGGTAACTTCCAAGGTAACTTTCAAGGCACTAATTACAATAACTATGCTCAATTGCCTTTGAGAGAAGTGATCTCCAACCAAAATAAAATTGTGGAGACTTTATCTAGGAAGGTAGCATCCAATGATAAAATGCTAGAAAACATAAACATCAAAATGGATAGCCTTACCTCTGCTGTTAAGAACCAGCTTAGCTTCAATAAAATGATAGAACAACAATTAGCTCAGCTGGCGGCCGCTGTTCCACCGACCAATGAAGGTAAGATTCCAGGGCAACCTCTAGAGCCCGAGACCGTGAACCTTGTTGATGTGTATGCAGGTTACTACGTTGAAGCATCATCAGGATGGAAGGATGACTCCATGCCACCCAAGAGAGGAGATCCAGGGAGACCTGTGATCCCCATCTCTATTGGGCAGCATGACTTCCCTAAAGTTGTCTGCGATCTAGGTGCCAGTGTCAACATCATGCCTAAGGTAATCTTCGACCAAGTCTTTCCAGGGGCATCTTTATTGTACACAGATATGTGTTTGCAGCTTGCAGACCAGACGATCAAGTACCCTAAGGGAATCTTAGATGACGTGTGCATACGGATCGGAAGATCATATGTCCCTGTAGACTTTGTAGTCCTGGATACCGGCAGAGACCCCAAGAGTCCAATCATTCTTGGCCGACCATTCCTAAGTACTGCAAAGGCTGTCATCTACACGGACAGTGCCAAAATTTGTTTCACCATCAAGGGCAATAAAGAGAAGTTCAGTTTCAAGAATAAGACCCTTGAAGCTCCTATAGATCCAAGAGGAGCTCACTTCCCAGTCAAGCCAACAAACGAAGGAACCAAGAGGAATTCAAATGGGAAGAGAAAGAACAGGAACAGAAGACAAGTGAGAAAGCAGGTCCAAGTAGTCAAGGCTGTTGAGTACAAGCATGACCACCTCTTAGCTTCACCATTCTTAACCAAGAAAGAGGATCCAGGCACGCCAGCCATTGATTGCACCATTGGGCAGTGCTCATTCTACAACGCCTTCTGCGATACCGGATCAGCTATCAACATAATGTCTAAAAAGGTATATGATTTATTATTCGATACACCTCTATACCCTACCTATATGCAGCTGCAGCTGGCGGACAATACGACGAGATTTCCGGAGGGAGTAGCAAGAGACATCATGATCGAGATCCAAGACCACTACGTTCCGACCGACTTCATGATACTGGACATGGGAGAAGAATACGAGACGCCCATCATACTTGGAAGGCCGTTCCTCAGCACCACCAACGCTATCATCTACAATGGATCAGGCCAAGTCCACTTCCAATTTCCGGGAGAGAAGGTACGCTGTTATTTTAAAGATTATAACTCTCCTGGATTAGCAGCAAACTCAGTCCAAGAGGAGACGTCAGTGCCGGAGGAATCGCTCTCAAAAGAGCAATGTTGAGGAGGAGGAAATCAAGGAAGAACCTACAGCACCAAAGGCACAACCTACGAAGGTATGGAAAGAAAAGGTAACCTCCTCAACTGAGTCATCGTCACCAGGAGGTCCAACATCAGGGTCCCCATCTTCGGGATCCGATGAAGCACCCCAGGAATGAAGAAGACGAGAAGGCTTGTCCGGAGGACTTTAAACTCCGAACCCTTGCCATAAGGTAACAATGGTAGTTATCCATTTACTTTCTTGCACTTTTAATTCATAGTTAGTTTTTGTCATCTTTATAGAAAACCACAAAAACATTTGAAGAAACATCAAAGCCCCATGTGACATGCCTACAGCGCAAGCTAAAGGAGTGTTCACCGTGGAGGCATAAAAAAAATTATTAGAATACATATTTCAATTTTGTTTGATAAAAAAAACCAAAAATAATCATTGAGCATCCTGTCGCATTGAATGTACTATAATAACCTTTGGAAACCTCTCACAATAACCAACCCACGAACGGCTAACCACTAACTGTTTATCCTAACCCGTTCCACGAGTTTTGGTGTTTTGTGAGATGTTTGCTGCAGGATGACTCTGAGAGCTAGTTCACTTAAGAATCATCATCACTCGAAGTACACCTTCTTGCACACAGCTAACCACTGTATGAAGGAAGCAACTTCTTGTCGGATGAGATGAAGGTTCTTGGCTACACCAGCTCCTACAAGCGTGAGCTCCATCAAGAGGACTGCTCAGCTTCAATGCTCAACCGTAACAACAACCAGCTTGGGGGAAGGCATCCCCTAGGTACCCAGGTAAGTGTACCTACGCGATTATCGAGTCAGTCATAAAAATTTAAAATACCAAAAATATGTGAGCACATGAAGGTTCACCATAGTATCTAAGAAAAATTAAAAATACCAAAAATATGTGGGCACATGAAGGTCCATGCTTTTAAGAGTCCTTAGGGTCTTTTGAGTTTTATGATTTGAGTCTTTGAAAAATGAAAAATCAAATAAAAATGTTTGTCTGTCTAGAGTCAATAAAAAGGAAGCTCTTGAATGATTGAATTGAAATGAAGATAAGCTGCTCTGTTACAACACCTCTGAAATGCCTAGAGTTTAGACAAAAGTTTTCCCAAGTTTTAGCTCCAACTGTTTTGACATGAGAATTTGCTCTGAGCCTGAAACTTGTGGGTTGCATATGCTTGAAACTAAGTCTAGGTACCTGATTGATAAGATTGAGAAAATCTGAGCTGCTATCTATCTTGTTCTAAGTGACACTAAAGTTCTGGAGATTTATCTTTTGAAAAATGCAAAAACATGATGAGTTCCTATATGACAAAGCTTACATTCCCACCAGAGCTAACATGATAAGATAGGCTAGTTAAACTTCCACATAAATGCTGCTTGTCTTGCATTGAGTTTTGTCAACCTTTGTGACCCTGGTGAGAAATTTGTCATGCTCTTGAATCAAGATCCACCTCCATATGCACTACTCTACACTAGAGTAGGCGCAACAACATTCCATTCCACCTACATCCATTCCAAAAATGTTTTCCTCCTACACTGGGAGAGAACACCAAAAATATTCCATTAGGTTAGCCACCCAATAAATGCTCCATGATTCCTGTGTTATCTCTCTAAATCCATCAATGTCAAAAGGAGTGCTATGAGCTATGCAAAAAGATATTTGAAAAAAAAGAAGAAGAAAGATGGACAAGGGTCCCAATACAAAACAATGGGTACTAGATACCCAACTCCCTGAAAAAAAAGAGAGAAAGAGAAGAAGAAAGAAAAAAAAAATAGCTCATAACCTCTGGTCAGTCTTAAAGGAGAGAGAAGCATTCAAGGAGCTAAGTAGAGTTAGGTTCCACCATATATCTGCTATATCCATCCACCTATATATCTTGATTCGACTGCATGACTTGTTTCTCCATGGATCCATTGTTTGACCTAACGACATATGCATTGCAAGTTTGCTCTTTTAGTTTTCTCCTTACCTATGAGCTCCACAAAAGCTTTAGTTATAGGATGAAGAGAAAGGCAATCATCATCACTCCTTGGTGAGAATCCACAAATACCACATACATTGAGAGACTTGAGAGTGTCATATATGGGAAAGCTCTGAGTTTTATTTGAAAACCTCTAAAAACTCCAGAATGATAGTTGATCAAAGAACTTGAGACATAGTGCTTAGATGGGATCTTTCTGTCTGTCAAGTGCTCAAGACCCAAGGAGGAGCTAATAAGCCCCACAGTCCAAGGTAATATGGGTAAGTTTGAAAGTCAGCTCAGTTATTGCGTAACTTGGAGGAGAATCTCTGTCTGGCTGCAGGTATATTTTGAGAAAGTAGCTCCGAGATGGCTATAATGCTTAATGTACATATATATTCAATAACTTTTTCTAAGTTTTCTTTGCTAAGGGACTAGCAAAGGTTAAGCTTGGGGGAGTTGTTGACGGCCACTATTGTATTAATTCAACAGTCAACTAGCCATGAAAAGGATGCAAATGTGATCACCAAAGTAGACATAGGGTTTACACTGACCGAATTCCACGAGTTTTGGTGTTTCACTATTTATGTAGGCGAAAACCGGAAAAGGCGCAAACATACAAGCTTATCGGAACAAGGAAACGGAAAACGGACTCCACGGCTACACAGGAAGATTCCAGAAGAGACGAGAAGGCACCACACCGAGCCGGGGCCCGAGGCCACCAGGTGGGACCGGCCGGTCGCACCCCAGCATCGGCCGGTTCCGCACGGGCCCCGGTCCAGCCCGGTTCGGCCGGTTCTCTCCACCGCCTTTGAGGATCGATCCCGGCCGCCCATCAATGTCGGTTTGATCCGATGGCTCACGATCATCGCCCGTGGGGCTATAAAAGGAGAGGCACCCCCCGGGGGGAGAGCCCCCATTCATTCATTCTCATTCGAAGTCCAATCATCGGCCGAAAACCCTAATCGAGCTCCTTAGCTAGGGCCTAGATAGCTAGATTAGAACTAGAGGGAGGCAAGCGCAGGCTTGGATTCCGAAGCCATCAAAAGCTTGGATTTGGTATAGTTCTACCTCCTCTCGCCTTTGTTCTCTTTCATTGTATAGTTATATGATTGCTACAATTGAATTAATGAATTCTCATTTACTTATATTCATAGTTATTATGTTCCTTGTCTATTGTGGTTATATGCTTAGTATAGCTAGATTAACATTTTGTTTATCCATAGGTTCGTATAGCGCTCATCTAATTGATCGTTGGGTGAGTGATAAACATTGTGTAAGCGTGGTGCTTATACGTTGTTTATCTGCGAATGCACCCTATAGGCCAGGTTTGGTAGATCGCGAGTGTGACATTCCTGTTGAGTCCTATGTAATCCGAACCCCGTTTATAGGCACAGTAGGGCTTGTATACGACGGAAGGGCGTGCTATGTTCTCAAACTTCCCTAGTATGTCCACTATGAATAAATGTAATGCTAACCTTAGCCATGACTACTAGGTGTATTGCACTAACCATAATAAACATTGACATATAGCTAGGAATAGCCCAGGAATATCTCTTGATGTTCTACTAGCAACCCTAATGATATAGCTAGGAGTCTCTATCTGTTTATGCTGATGATTATATACTTATCTTATCATTTATCTTGTGACTTACCCCTGCATTGAGTAGCGAGGACATGGTTATGCCTATTCGTTACACTCTAGGTCAACACACTACCTTTACATAAGCCATACAGACCTTCCTTTGGGAAAATATAAATGACAACCCGTAATACTCCGGGTAAAATGCTACAATGGTATTTGATCTGTGCGCTTGCGGATACATTTCTATATTCTAAATGGTGGCATGATTTAATACCACACCTCTTGGCGTTATGCTGGGGATGACAACTTGGCATTCTAGTGGTGGTGCGCTACTCTAGCATTCTTAACGCCGTTATTAGAGATAACATTAAGAGGTGTCAACAATGACTCTATTCAAATCACTTTAATTTACAGAGTAGGTGCATATCTCCTCTCCAAAGAAACTCAAATACTCACCAAGTAAGTCAAGGTATAACTTTTCATCATCAGTTAAGGAATTACAACCTGCACCTAATCAACTTATATGCATTAGCAAGACATCTACAAGATATAACTTCACACACAAAGACAACACACATTTGTCGAACAATTCAGCATGTCTGACCTACAAACAGTGGCCGCAAGAAACAACTGTAACTGGAGTTCTATAAATCCAAATGACATGCAAGAGGACATTCTGGAAAGCTTATGAAATTGTCTACAACTTCTATTTAGACTTCACAAGCAGATTCAAACAGTAACAAGGTCAAATGAGCAAGTCTCCCAAATCTGTCCAGAAATTCCAGAGAAGACACCTTTTCTGGAACCTCTCAAGATATAACTAAAATTCCTAAGCTACTCAACCAATTGCTCTCAAATTTTAACAGCAACTAGATAATGAAGTTATCTACCACTTTGCTATAGATCATAAAGCCAGAAAACACCATCTAAAGTATGTAACACCTAAAGTACCACCAGCTGTCCAGAAAAACTTAAATTGAAGAATTAATTATTTACTCATGTTCCAACTTGCAATTCAAGCTCACCCAACCTAAACAATAGTTACAACATGACTAATGATCAACAGAAAACATGATGATCTACCTTAAAACATTAATTAAAATACCCTTTTCATTTAATCACAATATTTAAGGGCACAAATGAGCACAAAGTAGAAGTAACCAGAAAAATCTACAAAAATTACAGTGGATTATTCATAGCTCATATAGACCACAGTTCAAATTTCATATTAAAATTCTAAGTACAACTCACTGTAGCAAAAGAACAAGCTACACAAGGTTAAAAGATGATAATTCACAAATCTATTTGAAAAGTATCAAACAACAGATTTCATAATTTTCTCATCATCATAAAACCACAAGAAGACAGTGTGACAATTTTCACATCAATAGCATGTACATAGAAAACATGATAAATATCTCACAAAGCAAGGCATTAAATCAACTTATTCAGTAAACTGCCATGCAAAACATGTTCACAAGCCAACCATTATTTTTCCTAGACAGAGCATGTCACAACAAAGCCAATCCCACTGGTTTCACATTTTTAGCATCAATTTATAATTAGTTATGCATTTAACCAATTTTCAAGACATAGAGCAAGATAAATACACCAAGCAAAATCTACTGCAGAACATGCCATGTTTCATATTTTTATAAAAAACTAGACTATAGAGGAATCCAACAAAATTGGAATCACACCATTTGGACACTCCTAGCTCCAGATATAAATTAAATAAGATCTAAGCATTTTCTGGAAAAGAAAATAACAAAAACCTAAACCTACGCCGGCTGACATGCGGGGCCCAGGGTCAACAGACCCCAGACCCCACCCGTCAGTCACACCAGGCAGAGCAGCGGCGACGGCGGATTTTGACCGGCGAATTCGCGCCGACGGTGAGGTCACCGGCGACACCATCACCACCAACGTGCTCCCCAAGACCCAACGCATCGATTGAGGTAGGTGGCGGGGCCAGAGGTTGACCGGAGCATGGTCGGCGCCGAGCTAGGCGGCTCGGCGGCGCTGCACGACGGCGCCATTGCCGTTTCTGGCAATGTCGCGCTCGCCTGGGCTTGGGGATAGCTACAGGGGACCTAGGGCGGAGTTAGGGTTACGGATTTGGGGACGGCGGTGAGCTCTAAGGAGCTTGACCGCGTGCATGGCGTCGGCGGCGACGGGAGCACGACGGCGGCGTGCTCCGTTCCGGCGAGTAGGAGGCTCAAACGAGCCAACCAACACCCTAGACTCGATCTACGACTCACTACGACTCCGAAACTCAAGAAGGAAGGGAGAGAGATGACCGAAGCTGAGCAAGCCGCTGCGAGCTTGGAGCTCGGCGGCGCTCCAGCCATGGCGGCCGCGGCGGAACGACGCAATGCGCCCTCACCTGAGGTTGGATGGAGGCGCTAGCTGGCTCAGGTGATGGAGAACATGGTGGCGGTGCTCTGGGTGGGGTTTGGTGGGCGGTGGCGCGGTGGTTGCGGCGTGGAGCGGCGGCGGAGCTCACGGCAGTGGCGTCATCGCCTTTCTCCTCCGCCAGAGAGAGCAGAGAAGAGAGTGGAGAGTGTGAGCGAGGGAGAGAGAGCCAAGGCGGGGTCGTGGCGTCGTCGTGGCCGCGACGGCCTGACTAGTGGGCCCGACGCCAGCGTAGGGACGCCACTTGGTGCGTGCAGCCTGGCGTCGGTCGGCCACGGCCGGCCGTTTCAAATCGGCATGGCGCCGATTCAGTCAGGCTTCGGCCGACTGACGGCCGATTTTCAACCGCCATGATCTCCTAATCCGTGCAGCATTAGCCAAAACTCTATTACTGAAACTTGTAGCCCTATAGATGATCTACAACTTTGGTTAAAGGATGTTCCACTGGTTCGGCTTGGTTTGAAAACTACAGGTCAGTGAAGCACCCTAAATCAAAACTGAAAACAGCAAATGACAGCAAAAATTTTGCTTTGCAAAACAGCACTGTTTTAGCTATAAATGTGCTGTTTTGAGCACCTTACACACATTTTCATGACATGAGCCTTAAACAAAGTTTGTTCTCCATAAAATTTTCTACAACTTTTATTTAGGACTCACTGCCATGCAAAGTTTCTAGCTAGCACTTTTGAAATAGTCAAACAAAACAACTTTGGAAGGCATACCAAGTCAAACTATCATTTAGGGGCATCATTAAGCAAAATGACCAACATGAACATTGTTCCATTAAGTGTCCTAAGAATAGTTAAGCTACTGTAGAGCACTTTTAGCAACATTTCATGTCATGACATAGTATCAAGCAAGCAAAGTACGCCTCAAATGTACTTTTCAGGAGCATAAACATAGAATTTACATAATGCCTTGTTATGCACATGCATATATGAGATGTTGATGATGCTTATGGCCAGTTGATGCAATGTTTTAGTGAGCCCAACACCAGAGGTGTTAAAGCCCTCCCCCCTTAAAGGAATCTTGTCCCGAGATTAGGTTCACGTACCATTGTGCGGCAAACGTAGGATACACTTCTCTCAGATAGTCTTCTCTTTCCCAAGTAGCATCCCAATCGCTCTCATTGTTCCAAGTAACCTTATGGAATCGGATCACTCGGTTACGTGTAACTCTCTTTGGTATCAAGAACCTTTACCGGTCGAGCTTCATATGTTAAATCAGATTTCAACTCTACGTCTTGTGTTTCCATTCTTTCTTCAGGTACTCGAAGACATTTCTTGAGCTGAGAAACGTGGAAAACATCAAAGATTGCACTCATCTCTGGTGGTAGTTGAACTTTATATGCTACTCTACCCCTTCTTTCCAAGATAGGGTAGGGACCCACATACCGCGGGGCCAACTTTCTTTTAACTCCAAAGCGTTGCACACCTTTCATGGGAGACACCTTGAGATACACATAGTCACCAACTTCGAACTCGATAGGACGTCTTCGCTTATCCGCGTAACTTTTCTGTCGAGACTAGGCTCATCTTAGGTGACGTGGAACAAGTGCACGGTCGTTACCACGTTTGGAGTCAGTGGTAATCTCGTCACATGTTCGATGCACGGCTTTCGGAAAGCGCACCAGAAGTGTGCAAAAAAAATTTGTTGCACCGGATGCTCATCTTAGGTGACGTGGAACAAGTGCACAGTCGTTTCCATGTTTGGAGTCAGTGGTAATCTCGTCGCACGTTCGATGCACGGCTTTCGGGAAGCGCACCACAGGTGTGGAAAAAAATTTTGTTGCACCGGATGCTCATCTTTGGTGACGTGGAACAAGTGCACGGCCGTTTCCACGTTTGGAGTCAGTGGTAATCTCGTCGCACGTTCGATGCACGGCTTTCGGGAAGCGCACCAGAAGTCTGCAAAAAAATCTTGTTGCCCCGGATGCTCATCTTAGGTGATGTCGAACAAGTGCACGGTCGTTACCACATTTGGAGTCAGTGGTAATCTCGGTGCACGTTCGATGCACGGCTTTCGGGAAGCGCACCGGAAGTGTGCAAAAAAATTTTATTACACCGGATGCTCATCTTATGAGACGTGGAACAAGTGCACGGTCGTTACCACGTCTGGAGTTACGGGTAATGTCATCGCACGTTCGATGCACGGCTTGTGGGAAGTGTACCACAGGTGTGCAAAAAAATTTTGTTGCACCGGATACTCATCTTAGGTGATGTGGAACAAGTGCACGGTCGTTACCACGTTTGGAGGCAGTGGTAATCTCGTCGCACGTTCGATGCACGGTTTTCGGGAAGCGCACCAGAAGTGTGCAAAAAAATTTTGTTGCACCGGATGCTCGTCTTAGGTGACGTGGAACAAGTGCACGGTCGTTTCCACGTTTGGAGTCGATGGTAATCTCGCCGCACGCTCAATGCACGGCTTTCGGAAGCGCACCACAAGGGCGGCGCAAAAATTTTTTGCACCGGATGCTCATCTTAGGTGACGTGGAACAAGTGCATGACCGTTTCCATGTTTGGAGTTAGTGGTAATCTCGTCACATGTTCGATGCACGGCTTTCAGGAAGTGCAATAGAAGTGTGCAGAAAATTTTTGTTGCACCGGATGCTCATCTTAGGTGACGTGGAACAAGTGCACGGGCGTTTCCACGTTTGGAGTCAGTGGTAATCTCGTCGCACGTTCGATATACGGCTTTCGGGAAGCGCACCACAAGGGTGCAAAAATTTTTTTTTGCACAGGATGCTCATCTAAGGTGACGTGGAACAACTGCACGGCCGTTTCCATGTTTGGAGTTAGTGGTAATCTCGTCGCACGTTCGATGCACGGCTTTCGGGAAGTGCACCAGAAGTGTGCAAAAAAATTTTGTTGCACCGGATGCTCATCTTAGGTGAGGTGGAACAAGTGCACGATCGTTTCCACGTTTGAAGTCATTGGTAATCTCGTCGTACTTTCGAAGCACAGCTTTCGGGAAGCACACCACAAGTGTGCAAAAAAATTTTTATGCACCGGGTGCTCATCTTAGGTGATGTGGAACAAGTGCACGGTCGATACCATGTTTGGAGTCAGTGGTAATCTCGTCACACGTTCAATGCACGGCTTTCGGGAAGCACACCAGAAGTATGCAAAAAAATTTTGTTGCACCGGATGCTCATCTTAGGTGACATGGAACAAGTACACGGTCGTTACCACGTTTGGAGTCAGTGGTAATCTCGGCGCACGTTCGATGCACGGCTTTGGGAAGCACACCAGAAGTGTGCAAAAAAATCTTGTTGCACCGGATGCTCATCTTAGGTGACGTGGAACAAGTGCACAGTCGTTACCACAATTGGAGTTAGTGGTAATCTCATCGCTCGTTCGATGCACGGTTTTCGGGGAGCGCACCACCGGTGTGCAAAAAAATTTTGTTGCACCGGATGCTCATCTTAGGCGACGTGGAACAAGTGCATGTTCGTTACCACGTTTGGAGTCAGTGGTAATCTTGTAACACGATGCATGCTTTTGGGAAGCACCCCAGAAGTGTGAAAAAAATTTTGTTGCACCGGATGCTCATCTTAGGTGCCGTGGAACAAGTACACGGTCGTTACCACGTTTGGAGTCAGTGGTAATCTCGGCGCACGTTCGATGCACGGCTTTCGGGAAGCGCACCAAAAGTGTGCAAAAAAATCTTGTTGCACCGGATGCTCATCTTAGGTGATGTGGAACAAGTGCACATCATTACCACATTTGGAGTTAGTGGTAATCTAATCGAATGTTCGATGCACGGCTTTTCGCCCTGCGCACCACAGTGTGCAAAAAAATTTTGTTGCACCGGATGCTCATCTTAGGTGACGTGGAACAAGTGCACGATCGTTACCATGTTTAGAGTCAGTGGTAATCTCGTCACACGTTTGATGCATGCTTTTGGGAAGCGCACCAGAAGTGTGAAAAAAATTTTGTTGCACCGGATACTCATCTTAGGTGACGTGGAGCAAGTGCACGGTCGTTTCCATCTTTGGAGTCAGTGGTAATCTCATCGCACATTCGATGCACGGCTTTTGGAAAGTGCACCATAGGTGTGCAAAAAATTTTGTAGCACCGGATGCTCATCTTAGCTGATGTGGAACAAGTGCACGGTCGTTCCCACGTTTGGAGTCAATGGTAATCTCGTCGCACGTTCGATGCACGGCTTTCGGGAAGTGCACCAGAAGTGTGCAAAAAAATTTTGTTGCACCGGATGCTCATCTAGGTGACTTGGAACAAGTGCACGGTCATTTCCACGTTTGGAGTCGGTAGTAATCTCGTCGCACGTTCGATGCACGGCTTTCAGGAAGCACACCACAAGTGTGCAAAAAAATTTTGTTGCACCGGATGCTCATCTTTGATATGAACCCGTTAGGGTTTTTGCCCGATCTTTCGATGAGAGGCGTGGGATAAGTCGATTGGTGAATGGAGATGACGTTCACGGCTCGACTACAGCCTTCCAAGACTGCGCCTTAGCAACCGATACACCACCCCAATGGCTGTCACAATCTTGTGGAGCGCAACACCCGGCCACTAGGGCACTCATCCTGCAAGCAATCGAAGAACCAGCAAGAACAAGTAGAACAAGCACTGAATTACTAAATATAAATGAAGGTTTCAAACTCAATCTCCAATGAAGTGGGGTTCAAGAAGACAAGAAGACGGGCGGCTGATCCAAAGACGCAGCTTACAAGCAAGTAGCGAAGGCTAAACTTGATCTAAACAAAACCCAATCTGTTTGTGGCGGCTATGGGGGTATATGAGAGGGTAGAGGACGTCCTTGACCTGGTATAGGTCGTCCCACAACCCTAGGACGCGCCCCTATTGGGCCCCACTTGATACACGGCCCATCGGGCAACAATCGGTGACACAAAGCACCACTGGACAGGGGAAAAGGTCTCTGTATTAAATCGATGATTCCGGCCGCCTCGGAAAAGATATGGACATGATTCTGGATCCATATGAAAGTAGACTTTATAAGCTTTCCATGAAGTACTAGAACATCCCAATCGGAGTCTATATGAAGTCGTGGTGGCCCGTGCAAGCTGGAGTTGTTTCTGCAGTCCGAATCCAATTCCAAAACGTGTTGGATTTGGACTCTTTCTTTCCCTCGTGCCAAAGGTGACGTGGTGGCTTGGTGGAGGACATTATGGATACTTGGACCTGGTCCCCAATCAACCTCATGAACCATCCATGCTTCCCGGATGCGATCCACTCTACTCTTGATCCATGTAAGCACTACGAAAATGAAAACAAAGACACTTTCTGGTGCGGCAACAATTCATCAAATATATAGAATGTAAACCTAACATGGATTAACTTCACCTTTGGTTTAGAAGTGGTTAACTTGATCATATCTGAGCTGGTGATGTTCTCATCATTCTCCCTTTCTTGGCTGCAAAGGCGTCCTCGACTTGCTCGGTGGCATCTAAAGGTGCTTGCCTTGATGTTGGAACTTCGGAGTGACTAGTATGCTTTTGCAAAGCGACAACCAGCAATTCTCCCCTTCTTTGGGTTGACCCTGTTGCTTAAGGGAAAAACTAGAAGGACTTTGCAAGACATTATTAGTGTTAGTGCAGCCCCCTATTTGATCATGATATTGTAGGCCAAAAGGATATTTCAGATTAGAGCAAATATAAATTTTATGCACCAAATACTCTCCTTTGCAATTACACTTGCCAATAAAGTGATATGTATGATTCAACAAGAATGACAATTTAGAATATGCAAAAAGCTTCTCCTCTAAACAGTTTTAGATCACAAAGAATATCGAATTCAATATAAACTAGAGTATTTAAAGAAGACAACAAATTCAGTTCATCTTGTGCACAAGTAATAGGATGAAAAAAGCTTTTCTTTTGCACACTTGTATGGTTCCAAACCAAAAGTATCAGATTTATTCACTACTTGTGGCATAGGAGTAAAAAGAATGATCATCACACAAGTCCTCTTTATCACAAGGAACAACTAGTAATTCATGTTTTGACAAACATAAATCAGCAAAGAGGTTCCACTATTTGTTGCTCTTGATCAGCATGCAAATTGTACAAAATTTCAACGTTATGGTTCACATCATTCATGCAAGTACTCGCAGATAAAAGAATATCCTTTTCAGCACTAAGAGCAAGCCAAAACAATGAACCAATATTGTTGTATGATTTGCTAATTAATAAGGTTTGAATTTCAGAATTGAGCCCTTTCATGAACCTACTCATAACATCTTCCTTGCATTCATCTAATCCACCAAACATGACACAAATCTTAAAAGTATGATAGTATTCGTTGACAGTCCTACTACCTTGATTCAAGTTGTCTAATTTTGCAAGCAAACAATCAGCATAATACTTAGGAACATATTCATCTCGAAAAAGCATTTTAAAATCTGTCCAAGTTTGTGGAACTTTGTTGTGCCTGCAAATATGTTTCCATGTAGTCAAAGCATATTTTGTTAAAGCACTAGAAGCAAAGAAAATCATTTGATGTTCGGACAAGTCATAATTATCAAATTCTTCATCTACCTTAAGCTCCCAATCAATGTAAGCGTGAGGATCAAACATACCAGCATATAATGGTAAGTGCTGAATGATATCTTGAATGTGAGGGTCTAGCTTCAACTGCTCAAAAACCTTTGTATCACCTGCCATGATTAGTAGAAAACAAGAAACACAAGATAATATGTTTTCTCCCATCAACTACTAGGATGTGTCGGGTATAATTCTCTCAAACTCAACTTGTTCAACAAGCTCTTACAAGTTCTTACCAAGAAAAAAAGCAGGAGGGGACGGCCACCAACAAGACAAAGAACCTCCGGTGATAGTGTATCGGTGCCACAAAGAACAAGACCTGCCAAGTCTGTAGTCGGATATGTGGAGCTATAGGTGGGCTGAAACAAGGAATGACTAGCACCACGTTAGTTATAAAAGCAAGTTGAATAATCGTTCAACGGCGGTGCTTGTCTTTGGTCCTAGGCTAAACCATGCTAGAGACGTGAGCCTAGGCACAAAGGTAGTCACCGACAAAGAGCAACTAACACAAAGACCAATGAAAACACCGAATTCAGCCTAAATGTTTTTTTTTTTCTTGGTTTTTTTTCCCTCGTTTTTTTCTTCTTCTCTTTTTTTCTCTTCTTTTTTTTTCTTCTCTTTTTTTTTGTATTTCTTTCACTTCTCTTTTTTTTTTACTTTTTTTTCACCCTTTTTTTTTTGCGAATATCGGGACAAATCAACACGAGAATGTGTATTGCACAGATTACGGTCGCTAATCTCCGGGACAATTGCGGATCGCTCAAAAGGAATTTCTGGACAAGGCTAGATCCGTGGGAAAGGTAACAAGATAAGGTTTCAGTTGTATTTAAACACTTGAATCGGACATAAGATGGGTCCGTGATGACAAAAATGCCGCACTGATGTATATGATGATGCTGGATCTCGTGGTGATCAAAACGTGATAGAACTCAAAACTCTAAAGGATTATACACTAAGACCAGCAACTCGACACAAACCGATGCAACCGAAAACTCAACAAGCCCTAACTAAGTAGTACTAGTAAAGGCTCAAAAAGTTTATAGGATTGCAAGTAAACTAATCTACTAATATTTTTTTTGGCTTTTTTCTCGACTATAGGAATTTAATCAAAACAACGAAGAATTGGAAATCTCTCACCGATAAACCTTGCTCTGATACCAACTGATATGAACCCGTTAGGGTTTTTGCCCGATCTTTCGATGAGAGGCGTGGGATAAGTCGATTGGTGAATGGAGATGACGTTCACGGCTCGACTACAGCCTTCCAAGACTGCGCCTTAGCAACCGATACACCACCCCAATGGTCAAGTCACAATCTTGTGGAGCGCAACACCCGGCCACTAGGGCACTCGTCCCCGCAAGCAATCGAAGAACCAGCAAGAACAAGTAGAACAAGCACTGAATTACTAAATATAAATGAAGGTTTCAAACTCAATCTCCAATGAAGTGGGGTTCGAAGACAAGAAGACGGGCGGTGATCCAAAGACGCTGCGCTTACAAGCAAGTAGCGAAGGCTAAACTTGATCTAAACAAAACCCAATCTGTTTGTGGCGGCTATGGGGGTATATGAGAGGGTAGAGGACGTCCTTGACCTGGTATAGGTCGTCCCACAACCCTAGGACGCGCCCCTATTGGGCCCCACTTGATACACGGCCCATCGGGCAACAATCAGGTGACACAGCACCCTGGACAGGAAAAGGTCTCTGTATTAAATCGATGATTCCGGCCGCCTCGGAAAAGATATGGACATGATTCTGGATCCATATGAAAGTAGACTTTATAAGCTTTCCATGAAGTACTAGAACATCCCAATCGGAGTCTATATGAAGTCGTGGTGGCCCGTGCAAGCTGGGAGTTGTTCTGCTGCAGTCCGAATCCAATTCCAAAACGTGTTGGATTTGGACTCTTTCTTTCCTCGTGCCAAAGGTGACGTGGTGGCTTGGTGGAGGACATTATGGATACTTGGACCTGGTCCCCAATCAACCTCATGAACCATCCATGCTTCCCCATGCGATCCACTCTACTCTTGATCCATGTAAGCACTACTGAAAATGAAAACAAAGACACTTTACGGTGCAAAGAACAATTCATCAAATATATAGAATGTAAACCTAACATGGATTAACTTCACCTTTGGTTTAGAAGTGGTTAACTTGATCATATCTGAGCTGGTGATGTTCTCATCATTCTCCCTTTCTTGGCTGCAAAGGCGTCCTCGACTTGCTCGGTGGCATCTAAAGGTGCTTGCCTTGATGTTGGAACTTCGGAGTGACTAGTATCTTTGCAAAGCGACAACCAGCAATTCTCCCCTTCTTTGGGTTGACCCTGTTGCTTAAGGGAAAAACTAGAAGGACTTTGCAAGACATTATTAGTGTTAGTGCAGCCCCTATTTGATCATGATATTGTAGGCCAAAAGGATATTTCAGATTAGAGCAAATATAAATTTTATGCACCAAATACTCTCCTTTGCAATTACACTTGCCAATAAAGTGATATGTATGATTCAACAAGAATGACAATTTAGAATATGCAAAAAAGCTTCTCCTCTAAACAGTTTAGATCACAAAGAATATCGAATTCAATATAAACTAGAGTATTTAAAGAAGACAACAAATTCAGTTCATCTTGTGCACAAGTAATAGGATGAAAAAGCTTTTCTTTTGCACACTTGTATGGTTCCAAACCAAAAGTATCAGATTTATTCACTACTTGTGGCATAGGAGTAAAAGAATGATCATCACACAAGTCCTCTTTATCACAAGGAACAACTAGTAATTCATGTTTTGACAAACATAAATCAGCAGCAGGTTTCCACTATTTGTTGCTCTTGATCAGCATGCAAATTGTACAAAATTTCAACGTTATGGTTCACATCATTCATGCAAGTACTCGCAGATAAAAGAATATCCTTTTCAGCACTAAGAGCAAGCCAAAACAATGAACCAATATTGTTGTATGATTTGCTAATTAATAAGGTTTGAATTTCAGAATTGAGCCCTTTCATGAACCTACTCATAACATCTTCCTTGCATTCATCTAATCCACCAAACATGACACAAATCTTAAAAAGTATGATAGTATTCGTTGACAGTCCTACTACCTTGATTCAAGTTGTCTAATTTTGCAAGCAAACAATCAGCATAATACTTAGGAACATATTCATCTCGAAAAAGCATTTTAAAATCTGTCCAAGTTTGTGGAACTTTGTTGTGCCTGCAAATATGTTTCCATGTAGTCAAAGCATATTTTGTTAAAGCACTAGAAGCAAAAAAATCATTTGATGTTCGACAAGTCATAATTATCAAATTCTTCATCTACCTTAAGCTCCCAATCAATGTAAGCGTGAGGATCAAACATACCAGCATATAATGGTAAGTGCTGAATGATATCTTGAATGTGAGGGTCTAGCTTCAACCGCTGCTCAAAAACCTTTGTATCACCTGCCATGATTAGTAGAAAACAAGAAACACAAGATAATATGTTTTCTCCTGTCAACTACTAGGATGTGTCGTATAATTCTCTCAAACTCAACTTGTTCAACAAGCTCTTACAAGTTCTTACCAAGAAAAAAAGGGGGGGGGCGGCCACCAACAAGACAAAGAACCTCCGGTGATAGTGTATCGGTGCCACAAAGAACAAGACCCCCAAGTCGTAGTCGGATATGTGGAGCTATAGGTGGGCTGAAACAAGGAATGACTAGCACCACGTTAGTTATAAAAGCAAGTTGAATAATCGTTCAACGGCGATGCTTTGTCTTTGGTCCTAGGCTAAACCATGCTAGAGACGTGAGCCTAGGCACAAAGGTAGTCACTGACAAAGAGCAGCTAACACGGCACCAATGAAAACACCGAATTCAGCCCTAAATGTTTTTTTTTTTTCTTCTTGGTTTTTTTCCTCGTTTTTTCTCTTCTCTTTTTTTCTCTTCTCTTTTTTCTCTTCTCTTTTTTTTTTGTATTTCTTTCACTTCTCTTTTTTTTTACTTTTTTTTTTTCACCCTTTTTTTTTGCGAGAATATCGGGACAAATCAACACGTAATGTGTATTGCACAGATTACAGATCGCTAATCTCCGGGACAATTGCGGATCGCTCAAAAGGAATTTCGGACAAGGCTAGATCCGTGGGAAAGGTAACAAGATAAGGTTTCAGATTGTATTTAAACACTTGAATCGGACATAAGATGGGTCCGTGATGACAAAAATGCCGCACCGATGTATATGATGATGCTTTGGATCTCGTGGTGATCAAAACGTGATAGAACTCAAAACTCTAAAGGATTATACACTAAGACCAAAGAACTCGACACAAACCGATGCAACCGAAAACTCAACAAGCCCTAACTAAGTAGTACTAGTAAAGGCTCAAAAAGTTTATAGGATTGCAAGTAAACTAATCTACTAATATTTTTTTGGCTTTTTCGGACTATAGGAATTTAATCAAAACAAATAAGAATTGGAAATCTCTCACCGATAAACCTTGCTCACGATACCAACCGATATGAACCCGTTAGGGTTTTTGCCCGATCTTTCGATGAGAGGCGTGGGATAAGTCGATTGGTGAATGGAGATGACGTTCACGGCTCGACTACACCTTCCAAGATCGCGCCTTAGCAACCGATACACCACCCCAATGGTCGTCACAATCTTGTGGAGCGCAACACCCGGCCACTAGGGCACTCGTCCCCAAGCAATCGAAGAACCAGCAAGAACAAGTAGAACAAGCACTGAATTACTAAATATAAATGAAGGTTTCAAACTCAATCTCCAATGAAGTGGGGTTCAAGACAAGAAGACGGGCGGCCGATCCAAAGACGCTGCTTACAAGCAAGTAGCGAAGGCTAAACTTGATCTAAACAAAACCCAATCTGTTTGTGGCGGCTATGGGGGGTATATGAGAGGGTAGAGGACGTCCTTGACCTGGTATAGGTCGTCCCACAACCCTAGGACGCGCCCCTATTGGGCCCCACTTGATACACGGCCCATCGGGCAACAATCGTGACACAAAGCACCACTGACAGGAAAAGGTCTCTGTATTAAATCAATGATTCCGGCCGCCTCGGAAAAGATATGGACATGATTCTGGATCCATATGAAAGTAGACTTTATAAGCTTTCCATGAAGTACTAGAACATCCCAATCGGAGTCTATATGAAGTCGTGGTGGCCCGTGCAAGCTGGAGTTGTTCTGCAGTCCGAATCCAATTCCAAAACGTGTTGGATTTGGACTCTTTCTTTCCCTGTGCCAAAGGTGACGTGGTGGCTTGGTGGAGGACATTATGGATACTTGGACCTGGTCCCCAATCAACCTCATGAACCATCCATGCTTCCCGGATGCGATCCACTCTACTCTTGATCCATGTAAGCACTACGAAAATGAAAACAAAGACACTTTCTGGTGCGGCAACAATTCATCAAATATATAGAATGTAAACCTAACATGGATTAACTTCACCTTTGGTTTAGAAGTGGTTAACTTGATCATATCTGAGCTGGTGATGTTCTCATCATTCTCCCTTTCTTGGCTGCAAGGCGTCCTCGACTTGCTCCGGTGGCATCTAAAGGTGCTTGCCTTGATGTTGGAACTTCGGAGTGACTAGTATGCTTTTAAAGCGACAACCAAACAATTCTCCCCTTCTTTGGGTTGACCCTGTTGCTTAAGGGAAAAACTAGAAGGACTTTGCAAGACATTATTAGTGTTAGTGCAGCCCCTATTTGATCATGATATTGTAGGCCAAAAGGATATTTCAGATTAGAGCAAATATAAATTTTATGCACCAAATACTCTCCTTTGCAATTACACTTGCCAATAAAGTGATATGTATGATTCAACAAGAATGACAATTTAGAATATGCAAAAAGCTTCTCCTCTAAACAGTTTAGATCACAAAGAATATCGAATTCAATATAAACTAGAGTATTTAAAGAAGACAACAAATTCAGTTCATCTTGTGCACAAGTAATAGGATGAAAAAAGCTTTTCTTTTGCACACTTGTATGGTTCCAAACCAAAAGTATCAGATTTATTCACTACTTGTGGCATAGGAGTAAAAGAATGATCATCACACAAGTCCTCTTTATCACAAGGAACAACTAGTAATTCATGTTTTGACAAACATAAATCAGCAGCGAGGTTCCACTATTTGTTGCTCTTGATCAACATGCAAATTGTACAAAATTTCAACGTTATGGTTCACATCATTCATGCAAGTACTCGCAGATAAAAAGAATATCCTTTTCAGCACTAAGAGCAAGCCAAAACAATGAACCAATATTGTTGTATGATTTGCTAATTAATAAGGTTTGAATTTCAGAATTGAGCCCTTTCATGAACCTACTCATAACATCTTCCTTGCATTCATCTAATCCACCAAACATGACACAAATCTTAAAAGTATGATAGTATTCGTTGACAGTCCTACTACCTTGATTCAAGTTGTCTAATTTTGCAAGCAAACAATCAGCATAATACTTAGGAACATATTCATCTCGAAAAAGCATTTTAAAATCTGTCCAAGTTTGTGGAACTTTGTTGTGCCTGCAAATATGTTTCCATGTAGTCAAAGCATATTTTGTTAAAGCACTAGAAGCAAAAAAAATCATTTGATGTTCGACAAGTCATAATTATCAAATTCTTCATCTACCTTAAGCTCCCAATCAATGTAAGCGTGAGGATCAAACATACCAAAGATATAATGGTAAGTGCTGAATGATATCTTGAATGTGAGGGTCTAGCTTCAACTGCTCAAAAACCTTTGTATCACCTGCCATGATTAGTAGAAAACAAGAAACACAAGATAATATGTTTTCTCCCCCTGTCAACTACTAGGATGTGTCGGGTATAATTCTCTCAAACTCAACTTGTTCAACAAGCTCTTACAAGTTCTTACCAAGAAAACAGGGAGGGGACGGCCACCACCAACAAGACAAAACCTCCGGTGATAGTGTATCGGTGCCACAAAACAAGAAGACCTTAGCCAAGTCAGAGTCGGATATGTGGAGCTATAGGTGGGCTGAAACAAGGAATGACTAGCACCACGTTAGTTATAAAAGCAAGTTGAATAATCGTTCAACGGCGGTGCTGTCTTGGTCCTAGGCTAAACCATGCTAGAGACGTGAGCCTAGGCACAAAGGTAGTCACCGACAAAGAGCAGCTAACACAAAGACCAATGAAAACACCGAATTCAAATTAAATGTTTTTTTTTTTTTTCTCTTGGTTTTTTTTCTCGTTTTTTTTCTTCTCTTTTTTTTCTCTTCTCTTTTTTTTTCTTCTCTTTTTTTTTTTGTATTTCTTTCACTTCTCTTTTTTTTTTCTTACTTTTTTTTTTTCACCCTTTTTTTGCGAATATCGGGACAAATCAACACGAGAATGTGTATTGCACAGATTACAGATCGCTAATCTCCCGGGACAATTGCGGATCGCTCAAAAGGAATTTCTGGACAAGGCTAGATCCGTGGGAAAGGTAACAAGATAAGGTTTCAGATTGTATTTAAACACTTGAATCGGACATAAGATGGGTCCGTGATGACAAAAATGCCGCACCGATGTATATGATGATGCCGGATCTCGTGGTGATCAAAACGTGATAGAACTCAAAACTCTAAAGGATTATACACTAAGACCAAAGAACTCGACACAAACCGATGCAACCGAAAAACTCAACAAGCCCTAACTAAGTAGTACTAGTAAAGGCTCAAAAAGTTTATAGGATTGCAAGTAAACTAATCTACTAATATTTTTTTTGGGCTTTTTCTCGACTATAGGAATTTAATCAAAACAAATAAGAATTGGAAATCTCTCACCGATAAACCTTGCTCTGATACCAACCGATATGAACCCGTTAGGGTTTTTGCCCGATCTTTCGATGAGAGGCGTGGGATAAGTCGATTGGTGAATGGAGATGACGTTCACGGCTCGACTACAGACCTTCCAAGAGCTGCGCCTTAGCAACCGATACACCACCCCAATGGTCATCACAATCTTGTGGAGCGCAACACACCCGGCCACTAGGGCACTCGTCCCGCAAGCAATCGAAGAACCAGCAAAGAACAAGTAGAACAAGCACTGAATTACTAAATATAAATGAAGGTTTCAAACTCAATCTCCAATGAAGTGGGGTTCAAGACAAGAAGACGGGCGGTGATCCAAAGACGCTTACACAAGCAAGTAGCGAAGGCTAAACTTGATCTAAACAAAACCCAATCTGTTTGTGGCGGCTATGGGGGTATATGAGAGGGTAGAGGACGTCCTTGACCTGGTATAGGTCGTCCCACAACCCCTAGACGCGCCCCCCTATTGGGCCCCACTTGATACACGGCCCATCGGGCAACAATCAGTGACACAAAGCACCACGGACGGGGAAAAGGTCTCTGTATTAAATCGATGATTCCGGCCGCCTCGGAAAAGATATGGACATGATTCTGGATCCATATGAAAGTAGACTTTATAAGCTTTCCATGAAGTACTAGAACATCCCAATCGGAGTCTATATGAAGTCGTGGTGGCCCGTGCAAGCTGGAGTTGTTCTGCTGCAGTCCGAATCCAATTCCAAAACGTGTTGGATTTGGACTCTTTCTTTCCCCATGTGCCAAAGGTGACGTGGTGGCTTGGTGGAGGACATTATGGATACTTGGACCTGGTCCCCAATCAACCTCATGAACCATCCATGCTTCCCATGATGCGATCCACTCTACTCTTGATCCATGTAAGCACTACTTCTGAAAATGAAAACAAAGACACTTTACGTGCAAAGAACAATTCATCAAATATATAGAATGTAAACCTAACATGGATTAACTTCACCTTTGGTTTAGAAGTGGTTAACTTGATCATATCTGAGCTGGTGATGTTCTCATCATTCTCCCTTTCTTGGTGCAAGGCGTCCTCGACTTGCTCGGTGGCATCTAAAGGTGCTTGCCTTGATGTTGGAACTTCGGAGTGACTAGTATGCCGCAAAGCGACAACCAGCAATTCTCCCCTTCTTTGGGTTGACCCTGTTTGCTTAAGGGAAAAACTAGAAGGACTTTGCAAGACATTATTAGTGTTAGTGCAGCCCCTATTTGATCATGATATTGTAGGCCAAAAGGATATTTCAGATTAGAGCAAATATAAATTTTATGCACCAAATACTCTCCTTTGCAATTACACTTGCCAATAAAGTGATATGTATGATTCAACAAGAATGACAATTTAGAATATGCAAAAAGCTTCTCCTCTAAACAGTTTAGATCACAAAGAATATCGAATTCAATATAAACTAGAGTATTTAAAGAAGACAACAAATTCAGTTCATCTTGTGCACAAGTAATAGGATGAAAAAAAGCTTTTCTTTTGCACACTTGTATGGTTCCAAACCAAAAGTATCAGATTTATTCACTACTTGTGGCATAGGAGTAAAAGAATGATCATCACACAAGTCCTCTTTATCACAAGGAACAACTAGTAATTCATGTTTTGACAAACATAAATCAGCAGCGAGGTTCCACTATTTGTTGCTCTTGATCAACATGCAAATTGTACAAAATTTCAACGTTATGGTTCACATCATTCATGCAAGTACTCGCAGATAAAAGAATATCCTTTTCAGCACTAAGAGCAAGCCAAAACAATGAACCAATATTGTTGTATGATTTGCTAATTAATAAGGTTTGAATTTCAGAATTGAGCCCTTTCATGAACCTACTCATAACATCTTCCTTGCATTCATCTAATCCACCAAACATGACACAAATCTTAAAAGTATGATAGTATTCGTTGACAGTCCTACTACCTTGATTCAAGTTGTCTAATTTTGCAAGCAAACAATCAGCATAATACTTAGGAACATATTCATCTCGAAAAAAGCATTTTAAAATCTGTCCAAGTTTGTGGAACTTTGTTGTGCCTAAAAATATGTTTCCATGTAGTCAAAGCATATTTTGTTAAAGCACTAGAAGCAAAAAAAATCATTTGATGTTCGGACAAGTCATAATTATCAAATTCTTCATCTACCTTAAGCTCCCAATCAATGTAAGCGTGAGGATCAAACATACCAGCATATAATGGTAAGTGCTTTGAATGATATCTTGAATGTGAGGGTCTAGCTTCAACTGCTCAAAAACCTTTGTATCACACTGCCATGATTAGTAGAAAACAAGAAACACAAGATAATATGTTTTCTCCTGTCAACTACTAGGATGTGTCGGGTATAATTCTCTCAAACTCAACTTGTTCAACAAGCTCTTACAAGTTCTTACCAAGAAAAAAAAACAGGGAGGGGGACGGCCACCAACAAGACAAAGAACCTCCGGTGATAGTGTATCGGTGCCACAAAGAACAAGACCCGCCAAGTCAGAAGTCGGATATGTGGAGCTATAGGTGGGCTTTGAAACAAGGAATGACTAGCACCACGTTAGTTATAAAAAGCAAGTTGAATAATCGTTCAACGGCGGTGCTGTGTCTTTGGTCCTGGCTAAACCATGCTAGAGACGTGAGCCTAGGCACAAAGGTAGTCACCGACAAAGAGCAAATTAACACAGCACCAATGAAAACACCGAATTCAGCCTAAATGTTTTTTTTTTTCTTTCTTGGTTTTTTTCCTCGTTTTTTCTCTTCTCTTTTTTTTTTCTTTTTTTTTTTCTTCTTCTTTTTTTTGTATTTCTTTCACTTCTCTTTTTTTTTTTCTTACTTTTTTTTTCACCCTTTTTTTTTTTTTGCGAATATCGGGACAAATCAACACGTAATGTGTATTGCACAGACACAGATCGCTAATCTCTGGGACAATTGCGGATCGCTCAAAAGGAATTTCGGACAAGGCTAGATCCGTGGGAAAGGTAACAAGATAAGGTTTCAGATTGTATTTAAACACTTGAATCGGACATAAGATGGGTCCGTGATGACAAAAAAATGCCGCACCGATGTATATGATGATGCTGGATCTCGTGGTGATCAAAACGTGATAGAACTCAAAACTCTAAAGGATTATACACTAAGACCAGCAACTCGACACAAACCGATGCAACCGAAAACTCAACAAGCCCTAACTAAGTAGTACTAGTAAAGGCTCAAAAAGTTTATAGGATTGCAAGTAAACTAATCTACTAATATTTTTTTGGCTTTTTCTGGACTATAGGAATTTAATCAAAACAGCGAAGAATTGGAAATCTCTCACCGATAAACCTTGCTCTGATACCAACTGATATGAACCCGTTAGGGTTTTTGCCCGATCTTTCGATGAGAGGCGTGGGATAAGTCGATTGGTGAATGGAGATGACGTTCACGGCTCGACTACAGCCTTCCAAGACTGCGCCTTAGCAACCGATACACCACCCCAATGGCTGTCACAATCTTGTGGAGGCGCAACACCCGGCCACTAGGGCACTCGTCCCCAAGCAATCGAAGAACCAAGCAAGAACAAGTAGAACAAGCACTGAATTACTAAATATAAATGAAGGTTTCAAACTCAATCTCCAATGAAGTGGGGTTCAAGACAAGAAGACGGGCGGCGGTGATCCGGCCTGCTGGCTTACAAGCAAGTAGCGAAGGCTAAACTTGATCTAAACAAAACCCAATCTGTTTGTGGCGGCTATGGGGGTATATGAGAGGGTAGAGGACGTCCTTGACCTGGTATAGGTCGTCCCACAACCCTAGGACGCGCCCCTATTGGGCCCCACTTGATACACGGCCCATCGGGCAACAATCGTGACACAAAGACCCTGGACAGGAAAAGGTCTCTGTATTAAATCGATGATTCCGGCCGCCTCGGAAAAGATATGGACATGATTCTGGATCCATATGAAAGTAGACTTTATAAGCTTTCCATGAAGTACTAGAACATCCCAATCGGAGTCTATATGAAGTCGTGGTGGCCCGTGCAAGCTGGAGTTGTTCTCGCAGTCCGAATCCAATTCCAAAACGTGTTGGATTTGGACTCTTTCTTTCCCTGTGCCAAAGGTGACGTGGTGGCTTGGTGGAGGACATTATGGATACTTGGACCTGGTCCCCAATCAACCTCATGAACCATCCATGCTTCCCGGATGCGATCCACTCTACTCTTGATCCATGTAAGCACTACTGAAAATGAAAACAAAGACACTTTACGGTGCAAAGAACAATTCATCAAATATATAGAATGTAAACCTAACATGGATTAACTTCACCTTTGGTTTAGAAGTGGTTAACTTGATCATATCTGAGCTGGTGATGTTCTCATCATTCTCCCTTTCTTGGCTGCAAGGCGTCCTCGACTTGCTCGGTGGCATCTAAAGGTGCTTGCCTTGATGTTGGAACTTCGGAGTGACTAGTATCTTTGCAAAAGCGACAACCAACAATTCTCCCCTTCTTTGGGTTGACCCTGTTGCTTAAGGGAAAAACTAGAAGGACTTTGCAAGACATTATTAGTGTTAGTGCAGCCCCCTATTTGATCATGATATTGTAGGCCAAAAGGATATTTCAGATTAGAGCAAATATAAATTTTATGCACCAAATACTCTCCTTTGCAATTACACTTGCCAATAAAGTGATATGTATGATTCAACAAGAATGACAATTTAGAATATGCAAAAAGCTTCTCCTCTAAATAGTTTAGATCACAAAGAATATCGAATTCAATATAAACTAGAGTATTTAAAGAAGACAACAAATTCAGTTCATCTTGTGCACAAGTAATAGGATGAAAAAAGCTTTTTATTTTGCACACTTGTATGGTTCCAAACCAAAAGTATCAGATTTATTCACTACTTGTGGCATAGGAGTAAAAGAATGATCATCACACAAGTCCTCTTTATCACAAGGAACAACTAGTAATTCATGTTTTGACAAACATAAATCAGCAGCGGGTTCCACTATTTGTTGCTCTTGATCAACATGCAAATTGTACAAAATTTCAACGTTATGGTTCACATCATTCATGCAAGTACTCGCAGATAAAAGAATATCCTTTTCAGCACTAAGAGCAAGCCAAAACAATGAACCAATATTGTTGTATGATTTGCTAATTAATAAGGTTTGAATTTCAGAATTGAGCCCTTTCATGAACCTACTCATAACATCTTCCTTGCATTCATCTAATCCACCAAACATGACACAAATCTTAAAAAAGTATGATAGTATTCGTTGACAGTCCTACTACCTTGATTCAAGTTGTCTAATTTTGCAAGCAAACAATCAGCATAATACTTAGGAACATATTCATCTCGAAAAAGCATTTTAAAATCTGTCCAAGTTTGTGGAACTTTGTTGTGCCTGCAAATATGTTTCCATGTAGTCAAAGCATATTTTGTTAAAGCACTAGAAGCGAAAAAAATCATTTGATGTTCGAGACAAGTCATAATTATCAAATTCTTCATCTACCTTAAGCTCCCAATCAATGTAAGCGTGAGGATCAAACATACCAGCATATAATGGTAAGTCTTTGAATGATATCTTGAATGTGAGGGTCTAGCTTCAATTGCTCAAAAACCTTTGTATCACACTGCCATGATTAGTAGAAAACAAGAAACACAAGATAATATGTTTTCTCACATCAACTACTAGGATGTGTCGGGTATAATTCTCTCAAACTCAACTTGTTCAACAAGCTCTTACAAGTTCTTACCAAGAAAAAGCGAGGGGAGGGGGCGGCCACCAACAAGACAACAACCTCCGGTGATAGTGTATCGGTGCCACGGCAACAAGACACACCAAAAGTCGTAGTCGGATATGTGGAGCTATAGGTGGGTGAAACAAGGAATGACTAGCACCACGTTAGTTATAAAAGCAAGTTGAATAATCGTTCAACGGTGGTGCTTGTCTTTGGTCCTAGGCTAAACCATGCTAGAGACGTGAGCCTAGGCACAAAGGTAGTCACTGACAAAGAGCAGCTAACACAGCACCAATGAAAACACCGAATTCAGCCTAAATGTTTTTTTTTCTTTCTCTTGGTTTTTTTCCTCGTTTTTTTCTCTTCTCTTTTTTTTCTCTTCTCTTTTTTTCTCTTCTCTTTTTTTTGTATTTCTTTCACTTCTCTTTTTTTTCTTACTTTTTTTTTCACCCTTTTTTTTGCAGAATATCAGGACAAATCAACACAGAATGTGTATTGCACAGATTACAGATCGCTAATCTCCGGGACAATTGCGGATCGCTCAAAAGGAATTTCTGGACAAGGCTAGATCCGTGGGAAAGGTAACAAGATAAGGTTTCCAGATTGTATTTAAACACTTGAATCGGACATAAGATGGGTCCGTGATGACAAAAAATACCGCCTTGATGTATATGATGATCTTTGGATCTCGTGGTGATCAAAACGTGATAGAACTCAAAACTCTAAAGGATTATACACTAAGACCCGACAACTCGACACAAACCGATGCAACCGAAAACTCAACAAGCCCTAACTAAGTAGTACTAGTAAAGGCTCAAAAAGTTTATAGGATTGCAAGTAAACTAATCTACTAA
>JADLZL010002310.1:0-21546 GCA_015844335.1 Chrysopogon serrulatus | reverse complement strand
CACCCAAATTTGAAGGAACAAATAGGATGTATAAAGACTCATGTGCGCCCAGAACGAACGCACACATAAGTTGACAAATTACATAGAGTATCATCACAATGTTTATTACATAACGAATGAATATTTAACACATAGTCTTAAACAATGATAGTAGCTAATAGAGATAACTCCGAACGCAAAGAACTCCACACAAGGGGACTAACGTCGATCCCGTTGACAACAAGCCTAATACTCAAAGCGATAATCCTCATTCCCATCATCATCCGAAGCATAACCTGAAGTATTGTGATATTGCAAGGGTGAGCACATGTCGCATCAGCAAGTATAACTAGGGGTTCATGAGGCTCAAATAAAGCTGACGCTGGCTTACTGCATTTAGCTTGTTATTGATTAACATTTAAGGCATAATTAGCAACAAGATAGTATCAATTCCCATAACCACATGATCAATGTAGACAAGAATAAAGAATAGTACATAAACAACATATAACAAAGTCATCATTTATTCTCATTTATTTATTATTATCATCCATTAGTGAACATCTATTCCCTCAGTTTTCTAGGCCACCTGTATCCATGGGCACGGCTAGTATACCAGTTTATTAAACTCTGCGCAGAGGTATACACTTTCACTGTGAGTCATAATTTCTAATGCATTGGGTTAATTACTCCCAAAACACCAAAAATCATATAAAGCTACTCAATGGTTCGTCTAACAAGTTAGGGCCATTAGATTCACTCGGCAAGGGAATATAGAGCCCTCCTTCCGGATGGCGCAATGACCAAGCAGCCTACACTCATGTGGATAGAAGCCGCAATATAATCAGCTCGCAAAGCCATTCTTACGCCTATTAAGATAACCACTAACAAGCTAGAAAAGGTCCATTAAGCAACTAGAGCCAGAGCCATATAGCCCCCACAGCTGTACGATTTGTCCCAGCTTTTGCCAAAGGATAAATCCTTATGGAGGGTCAAGAACATCTAGCAAAAGCTAGAGATCTTCTCACCCTTTTTGTCCCGATCATCAAGTTCATCTTTTAAAGCTTATACACAACTCATTATTCATGTTACAAGATCATGGTTATAATCAGCACTAGCGAAATACTACCCCATGTATAAACCCACGGTGTCAAGGCACAAGTCCAAATACTAGGATATCCTTATTGGTAGCCAAGGTACACACATGCAGTATGAATTTAGCGATTAAAGGTGAATAGGTAACAAGGATGGTCCCAAACTATACTTGCCTTGATTAGAAGTGTTCAGGCTGGTACTGGCTGATCTTGCTCGAAGAACTCTTGACCGTTCTCAAAGTACTCACCGTCTATACTCGATCAACGGCAACAATCAAGCATCCATAGGCAACATACACGAAGCAAACAAGCTATTATTAGAGCAGTACACCAACAGAATAAAAACAAGTTTAAAAACCAATAAAATTAATCTACACGTCACTACGATCACAAAAACATAATTTGCACGAAAATCGGATTTAAAATGAATAAGATATAATTTATCGATGATTTCCTATAGAAGAATAAATAATTATATAAGACCAGAAAATAAATATTCCCTAACCTACTGGAAAATAGCATCACTGCGTAGAGCTTGAAATAACGAAACTAACGCAATTTGAATGGACCAGTTTGGAGTTAAAAAACGATCATTTTATAAGCAAAATAAAATAGTGGCAGTTCTGTAATTTTCTGGAAACCGGAATTACAAATTAAAAGAAATTGAAATTTGAAATTTGGAACCAGCAGGGGACGGCGGGCCTGATTTGAACGAAGATGAGGGTTTCTTTAACAAAATCCCCACCGAAGGGGTATGGGATGATTTCCTCCATTGATCTGTGATTGCATGGTCATGATTAAAAGAAAGGAAGGACTGGGAGCATGGAGTCCGGCACGGTGGTGCCATGAACTCCGGCGAGGAGCTCGCCGACGCACATGGTTCTCGGCCTACAGGCCACGGAGAAGCAAAACCGAGGTCACCAAGCGAAAGAGGAGATCGAGGCGCACTCACCAAGGCGATTAGTGCAACCGGGAACGAACGGCGATGTCGTGCGGCTCGGAGGGACGGACAGCAGCTACCCGCGATGTCCGGCGATGAACTGTGAGCACGAGACAAATAAAAGAAGAGGAAAGAAACGCTGGGGAGTTTCTCCACCACGGAAGGATGCTCGATAGCAGCTTACGAGACCGGAGAGGCGACGGAACGGCGAGCCGATGCTTGCCCGCGAAACTTCGGCGTCGGGCGGGCGCCGCGAAGTTCGCCCTGGCGTCTTTTTATAGTAGATGGGAAAAAAGAACTCGCAGGGGGCAAGCTGCAGCTTATATAGGGCGGCCTTGACGAGGAAAGCACGCCCCAAAACCCCGGTAATCGGGCTCGGGTGCAAAGAGGTTGGCGTTGGTTGTGTCCGACTTCGAACGTGACCAAGGAAAGAAGGGAAAACGACCCTGTTTCGGGTCCGTGCATCAACCAATCAGAGAAGAGGAGGATGGAGATGCACCTGCTGCTGTGCTGGGCTGCACGCCGAGCATGCCGGGCCGGTTGAGCACCTCGGCAAGCAAGGATGGCAGGGAAAAGAACTGGGCTGCAACGCCACCAGCAACATGGAGAAAAGGAACGGCCAGCTCCAGCAGGGATGGACTGCCTCTCGGCCAAAGAAGACAACGAAAGAATTTTTTCCCTTTTCCTTTTCCAAACTTTCAGAAACAGTTTTCAACAGCAATCAAGTTCAGTTTGGAACTAAATAAAAACCAGACCATACATGAAGATATATGCAGCAGCATGTATGCATAGACATGTTACTAGCCTTACGATGGGTTTTAATTTAACAAAAATATTATCTCCTATGTTGAGATGCACACAAAATTTCATAATTAAATCAAATTGAGCTATTTTGAAATGAGAAAATTTTCAGGCGTCACAAATTCTACCCCCCTTAAAATAATCTCGTCCTCGAGATTGAACCGGTACTTACTCAAACAACTGTAGGTACGACTTCCTCAAATCATCTTCTCTTTCCCAAGTGGCCTCATCTTTTGAATACCGATTCCACTGCACTTTGCACATTTTAATAACCTGACTCCTTGTGACTCTTTCTGCCCTTTCCAAAATCTTAATTGGAAATTCCTCATATGTAAGATCATCTTTGACAGTCAGTTCATCTAAAGGTATTTGCTCCTCAGGCACCCGCAAACACTTCTTTAGTTGAGACACATGGAAAACATCATGCACACCGGACAAGTTCTCAGGCAACTCTAACTGATATGCTACTTCACCACATCTCTTCAAAATTTTAAATGGGCCAACATACCTTGGTGCCAGTTTACCTTTCATATTAAACCTTTTCACACCTTTCATTGGTGATACTTTTAAATACGCCGTAGTCTCCTTCTTCAAATACCAACTCTCTTCTCTCCGAGTGTCGGATAACTCTTCCGGGCGAGATTGTGCGATTCTCAAATTCTCTTATTACTCTTACCTGATCTTCAGCGTTTCTAAGCACATATGTTCCAAAGACCGAGATTCACACAATGCGATTCCAAAACAATGTCGTTCTACACTTACGCCCATACAATGCTTCAAACGGTGCCATCTTAAGACTTTGCTGGTAACTGTTATTATATGAAAATTCTGCATAAGACAAACTCTTATCCCAACTTGTCCCAAATTGCAACGCACAAGCTCTTAACATATCTTCTAATATCTGATTAATCCTCTCAGTTTGTCCATCGGTCGAGGATGATAGGCTGTCTTGAAAGTCAATTTAGTTCCCAAGGAATCGTGTATCTTTTGCCAAAAATTGGGCGTGAACCTGCGTTCCTCTGTCGACACTATCTTCTTAGGAACCCCATGCAAGCATACTATACGTGACATGTATAGTTCAGCTAACCTTGCTCCCGTGTAGGTGGTCTTGACTGGCAAGAAGTGAGCCACTTTAGTTAACTGGTCCACGATTACCCATATCGAATCATATCCATTCTGAGTACGAGGTAACCCCACTATAAAATCCATTCCTATCTCTTCCCACTTCCACTCAGGTATCTTCATTGGTTGCAATAATCCCGCAGGTCTCTGGTGTTCGGCCTTTACTCTCTGACAAGTATCACATATGGCAACATATTCTGCTACATCTCTCTTCATACCATACCACCAATATTTCTCCTTAAGATCTAGGTACATCTTAGTACTACCAGGATGAATAGAATAAGTTGATTCATGCGCCTCTCGCAAAATGGTGTCACGAATAGCTTTCACTTCAGGCACACATATCCTTTTCCCAAACCAAAGTGTACCATTAGCATCTATGCTGAATCCTGGTGCCCTTCCAAGTACTACGTTCTCTGCTATCTCCTTTAGTTTCTCATCCTCTAGCTGACCCCTCCTTATCTCTTCCTCTAGAGTAGGAGTTACTTCTATCTCCACAGCATTAAAAATAACACTCAAATTTAGATGCTTGAACTCTGCACATAACTCATCAGACACAGGTGTCGCCTGAAGCTGGTTAGCATATTTCTTTCTGCTAAGTGCATCAGCAACGACATTTGCTTTTCCAGGATGATAGTGTACTTCTAGATCATAATCCTTTATCAACTCTAACCAACGGCGCTGTCTCAAGTTCAAGTCAGTCTGGGTGAAAATGTACTTCAAACTCTTATGATCAGTGTATATGTCACTCTTATGCCCAATCAAATAATGTCTCCAAATTTTCAAAGCATGGACCACTGCTGCTAACTCTAAATCATGGGTAGGATAATTCAACTCATGTTTCCTCAACTGTCTAGATGCATAGGCTACAACTCTACCTTCTTGCATAAGAACACATCCCAACCCAAGACGAGATGCATCACAAAAGATAGAGAAGCTCTTACTCAAGTCGGGCAATATCAACACAGTGCGGTGGTCAATCTCTTTTTCAGCTCCTCAAAATTAGCTTGGCATTGATCGGACCACACAAACTTAGCATTCTTTTCTAATAAGGCAGTCATAGGCTTAGCAAGTTTTGAAAATCCCTCTATGAATCTCCTGTAATAACCAGCTAACCCAAGAAAACTACGGACCTCACTAACATCAATGGGTGGTTTCCAATTCAAAACATCCTTCACCTTACTAGGATCCACAGCTATTCCACCATTAGAGACAACATGACCAAGAAAAGAAACTTCCTTTAACCAAAACTCACACTTACTTTGCGCTTAGCATATAACTTATGCTCTCTAAGTTTTACGCAAAACCAATCTTAGGTGCTCAAAGATGTTCTTCTTACGTCTTAGAGAATACCCGAGTATGTCATCAATAAACACCACTACAAACTTATCAAGATACTCCATGAACACCTTATTCATCATATACATAAAGTAGGTTTGGTGCGTTGGTCAAACCAAAAGACATAACTGTATACTCATACAATCCATACCTTGTGGTGAAGGCTGTCTTTGGTATATCAGATTTTTGAATCTTCAATTGATGATAACCAGAACGCAAATCAATTTTCGAGAACACACAAGCACCCCTTAACTGGTCAAACAGATCATCAATCCTAGGCAAAGGATACTTATTCTTGATAGTTACCTCATTCAGTGACCGATAATCAACACACATCCTCTGACTACCGTCTTTCTTTTCCACAAAGATAACAGGTGCACCCCAAGGTGAAGAACTAGGGCGAATAAAACCCTTCTCTTGCAACTCTTTTAACTGTTTCTTAAGTTCTTCTAACTCATTAACCCCCATTCTATATGGACGCTTAGCTATGGGTGTAGTACCAGGTAATAATTCAATTATAAACTCAATGTCGCGGTCAGGTGGCATACCTGGCAAATCATCTGGGAAGACATCTAAAAATTCATCCACGACGCGGTCCTGAGGATCAGCATCATCATCCAGCTGATTCACCGTGGCTGTCGGTAGTTTCTGCACTATAACATCAACCTTAATTCGGCCTCCTGTTGGTGATTCCAGTTCTACTGCCTTCTCTTTACACTGAATCACTGCCTTTTGTTGCATCATCCAATCCATACCCAATATAAGATCAATTCCAGCTGTCCTCAGCATAATGGGGCTCACTTTAAACTCTACCCCTCTTAGAACCAAACTAATAGGAAGACAGGAATATGAAGCTGGTATAACCCCTCCCGGTGAATTTACTACTATTGGGTTTTTCATGGCACAAACAGGTATACTATGTGATCTAATAAATGCTTGTGAAATGAATGTATGTGAAGCTCCAGAATCAAAGAGAACGGTGGCGGAATTAGAATGGACATCGAACGTACCGAGCATAACCTCTGGTCCCGCCTGAACTGTCTCTGTAGACACATGGTTCACTCTTCCATTGTTGAAGGGAAGCTGGTTCCTCTGCTTCTGATTGCTACTCTGGCTCTGAGGGGTTTGCTGATTCTGCCTTTTTGGACAATTATAGGAGAGATGTCCCTCTTCACCACAGACATAGCACTTGTTAGGTGCGTTTGGAGCACTGTTCTTCATAGGAGTGTATCGTGGTGTCAGCTGACCACCCTGCTGATAACGCTGCTGGAAGTGTGGGCATTGATTACCACTCTGTTGCTGGTTCTGAAACTGGCTGCGCTGAGGGTACTGGCCATGGTTCCACTGACTAACTGGTCCCTGGTACTTCTGATAAAAGCCTTGTTGTGGACCGAAACGCTGGCGGGTGTTACTCCCAGAGCCTTGTCCTTTCATCTTCCTCTTTTTATCTTGCTCCCTGCGCATATTATCAAGCACAATAGCACGATTCACCAAAGCCTCAAAATTAGCGTAGGTGTTACCAGCCAATTACAACCGGAGTTCATAATAGATGCCCTTTATAAACAGACGTTGTTTCTCAACATCTTCTCTAACATCATTAGGGACGTAGCGAGCTAGCTGTTCAAACTTGTCATGATACTCAGCAATGGACATAGATCCAATCTTTAGTTGCCTAAACTCTTCTTGCTTTAGTGCGATTGAGCCCTCTGGAATATGGCGTGCCTTGAAAGCTATGCAAAAATCTTGCCAAGTGATAGCAGGAGCATTGTTGGGACGAGCAGCTTGGTAAGACTCCCACCAGGTTTGTGTAGCACCTTGCAACTGGCCAGAAGCGTACAACACTTTCTCCAGATCAGTGCACTGTGCTATATTCAACTGCTTTTCCACAGCACGAAGCCAGTCGTCTGCCTCAAGAGGATCAGAGTGTGAGAGAAGACTGGAGGTCGTCCTTTCATAAATTCACCACGCTTGTCCCTCACTTGGACAGGTGGTGGTCCTCCTGCAGGTGGATTGTTTTGCATGTTTTGCATCATCAGCTGCATGAACTGATTCTGGGTCTGCATAAACTGCTCCAAAGTGATGGGGTTATTGGGTTGATTGGGGGGTGGACCAGCACCTCTACCCCTACCTCTGCCTCGGCCCCTGCTTGCCATCTGTTTCCCAAAAATACAGAAATAAATCTCAGTATTATCTCAATGACATATACAAGAGATAAATGAATCTGAAATTTCTGGGCGAATTCCAAAATCAGTAGTGCAGAAAATCAATCATATCTCGAGTTCCAGAAGTCAAACAGAGGTGTTCTCTATACCGTTGGAAAGCTTAGGAAATTTTCTACAACTTTCTTTCAGACCACTTCAATAGATTCTGTCATTAGATTAAGTAAAAACAGAGTACAACTGAAACTGTTCCAGATTCCAGACAGCACTGTAACCTTATATTCGAGCAGTCATATATCTCAACTCATAACAGATAAAAATGTAATTCATATGGCGTTGGAAAGGTACGGAAGTCTAGTTTTCCCCACAAAAATTCCATAATTTTTGCACATACGAATTTTCAATTATACCAGAAAAATCACTGGCTGCTCCAGAAAACAGCAAAGACAGGAAACAGGATATAACCAAACCAACTCTTAAATCATGACTAAAACCTTAATAACTTTAACTAAGGAACTTGTAGACATGCCTACAAAGTTCCAGCACACATTACAAAAATCCAAATCACACATTAACACAATAATAATTCCAACCACTCACACAATTGTTCACACCGCACAAAATACTCGACTCACGAACTAAACCGTTTCTATTACATGGTGATTCCCAAAACCTATGAAGTGTGAGCACGACTGATGGAGGGGTTGCGGAGCTTCTCAATCGTGGTATCTCTACACGGTGTTGCTCACACACCGCCTGTTCCTGGAACAGTTCCCTTTGTAAAGTTTCCACCTTATTCGTTAGCTCATGAGTACCCAACCGTAGCATGCAAGACTCTATCTTCTGGATCAGCGGCCTCCATGACCCAAGTCCTCTTCCCTGGTTCACGGTAGGGAAAATACACGAGAGCATCATCATCCATATCACCATAACGTTGGCCGCGGTAGTACAGGAAGGCTTCATATGCGGCATCCTCCATGCTCAGCTCTGCTGTGGCACGGAACGTGGGTGGATAGTGATGAGTCTCTACACACGGGGGTCTTTGTAACAAAGATCCAAGGTCATAATCCTCGCCTCGGTGCTCCAAAGGGGTGTCCGAAAGGGGTGACGGTGCTCCATGCAACTGTACTCCAACTTGGCTTGCAGGTCGAATAGTATTTATCCAATAGTCTTGTCAACACATCATGGAAGAATGGTGCGTTAACTGGAGTCATAGAGCGGATCTTTTTGGTCCAGCCTCCGCGTGGAGCGACTGTCTGGCCAACTAGAGATGTGTTCCCCACCCTTGACTCAGCATCAGAGGCCTCCTGGTCTTCAATAGCTTGTGGTGCTGCAGGGGTTGAATCGAAGCGATGTATGCCCCAACAGGGCATGTGATTGTGGTGGTGAGGAAACATCTATAGAATTTAGAAACGGATTAGATGGAGGCAATAAATTTTCACAACGGAACAAGAGTGAAGGAGAATAAAAATAAAATTTTTGCAAATAATCATGATCATAGCAGGAAGCGTGAAACAAGTGAACCCAAGGTTACTAAAGACAACCTTTCGAACTAGGCTTGCGTCCTACAGTCAACAGAGCTCTGATACCAATTTGTCACACCCAAATTTGAAGGAACAAATAGGATGTATAAAAGACTCATGTGCGCCCCAGGAATAGTCGCACATATAAGTTGACAAATTACATAGAGTATCATCACAATGTTTATTACATAACGAATGAATATTTAACACATAGTCTTAAACAATGATAGTAGCAACTAATAGAGATAACTCCGAACGCAGCAACTCCACACAGGGACGAACGTCGACTGGTTGACAACAAGCCTAATACTCAAAGCGATAATCCTCATTCCCATCATCATCTGAAGCATAACCTGAAGTATTGTGATATTGCAAGGGTGAGCACATGTCGTACTCAACAAGTATAACTAGGGGTTCATGAGGCTCAAATAAAGCTGACGCTGGCTTACTGCATTTAGCTTGTTATTGATTAACATTTAAGGCATAATTAGCAACAAGATAGTATCAATTCCCATAACCACATGATCAATGTAGACAAGAATAAAGAATAGTACATAAACAACATATAACAAAGTCATCATTCATTCTCATTTATTTATTAATATCATCCATTAGTGAACATCTATTCCCTCGGTTTTCCAGGGCCACCCGTATCCGTGGGCACGGCTAGTACACCGGTTTATTAAACTCTGCTTGCAGAGGTGTATACTTTCACTTGTGAGTCATAATTTCTAATGCATTGGGTTAATTACTCCCAAAACACCAAAAATCATATAAAGCTACTCAATGGTTCGTCTAACAAGTTAGGGCCATTAGATTCACTCGGCAAGGAAATATAGAGCCCTCCTTCCAGATGGCGCAATGACCCACAGCCTACACTCATGTGGATAGAAGCCGCAATATAATCAGCTCGCAAAGCCATTATTACGCCAATTAAGGTAACCGCTAACAAGCTAGAAAAGGTCCATTAAGCAACTAGAGCCAGAGCATATAGCCCCCCCCAATTTATGCGATTTGTCCCAACTTTTGCCAAAGGATAAGTCCTTATGAAGGGTCAAGAACATCTAGCAAAGGCCAGAGATCTTCTCACCCTTTTTGTCCCGATCATCAAGTTCATCGTTTAAAGCTTATACACAACTCATTATTCATGTTACAAGATCATGGTTATAATCAGCACTAGCGAAATACTACCCCAAGTATAAACCCACGGTGTCAAGGCACAAGTCCAAATACTAGGATATCCTTATTGGTAGCCAAGGTACACACATGCAGTATGAATTTAGCGATTAAAGGTGAATAGGTAACAAGGATGGTCCCAAGCTATACTTGCCTTGATTAGAAGTGTTCAGCTGGTACTGTTGATCCTGCTCGAAGAACTCTTGACCGTTCCCCAAGTACTCACCGTCTATACTCGATCAACGGCAACAATCAAGCATCCATAGGCAACATACACGAAGCAAACAAGCTATTATTAGAGCAGTACACCAACAGAATAAAAACAAGTTTAAAAACCTATAAAATTAATCTACACGTCACTACGATCACAAAAACATAATTTGCATGAAAATCGGATTTAAAATGAATAAGATATAATTTATCGATGATTTCCTATAGAAGAATAAATAATTATATAAGACCAGAAAATAAATATTCCTTAACCTACTGGAAAATAGCATCACTGCGTAGAGCTTGAAATAACGAAACTAACGCAATTTGAATGGACCAGTTTGGAGTTAAAACGATCATTTTATAAGCAAAATAAAATAGTGGCAGTTCTGTAATTTTCTGGAAACCGGAATTACAAATTAAAAGAAATTGAAATTTGGAATTTGGAATCAGCAGGGGACGGCGGGCCTGATTTGAACGAAGATGAGGGTTTCTTTAACAAAATCCCCACCGAAGGGGTATGGGATGATTTCCTCCATCGATCTGTGATTGCATGGTCATGATTAAAAGAAAGGAAGGAGAAGTGAGGCTGCCGGCTGGGAGCATGGAGTCCGGCACGGTGGTGCCATGAACTCCGGCGAGGAGCTCGCCGACGCACATGGTTCTCGGCCTACAGGCCACGGAGAAGCAAACCGAGGTCACCAAGCGAAAGAGGAGATCGAGGCGCACTCACCAAGGCGATTAGAGCAACCGGGGAACGAACGGCGATGTCGTACGGCTCGGAGGGGCGGACAGCAAGTACCTGCGATGTCCGGCGATGAACTGTGAGCACGAGACAGCGAAAAGAAGAGGAAAGAAACGCTGGGGAGTTTCTCCACCACGGAAGGATGCTCGACAGCAGCTTACAGAGACCGGAGAGGCGACGGAACGGCGAGCCGATGCTTACCCGCGGAAACTCGGCGTCGGCGGCGCTGCGAGTTCGTCGTGGCGGCTTTTGCGAGTAGATGGGAAAAAGAACTCGCAGGGGCAAGCTGCAGCTTATATAGGGCGGCCTTGACGAGGAAAGCACGCCCCAAAACCCTGGTAATCGGGCTCGGGTGCAAAGAGGTTGGCGTTGGTTGTGTCCGACTCGAACATGACCAAGGAAAGAAGGGAAAACGACCCTGTTTCTGGGTCCGTGCATCAACCAATCAGAGAAGAGGAGGATGGAGATGCACCTGCTGCTGTGCTGGGCTGCACGCTGGAGCATGCCGGGCCGGTTGAGCACCTCGGCAAGCAAGGATGGCAGGGAAAGAACTGGGCTGCAACGCCACCAGCAACATGGAGAAAAGGAACGGCCAGCTCCAGCAGGGGATGGACTGCCTCTCGACCAAAGAAGACAACGAAAAGAATTTTCCCTTTTCCTTTTCCAAACTTTCAGAAACAGTTTTCAACAGCAATCAAGTTCAGTTTGGAACTAAATAAAAACCAGACCATACATGAAGATATATGCAGCAGCATGTATGCATAGACATGTTACTAGCCTTACGATGGGTTTTAATTTAACAGAAATATTATCTCCTATGTTGAGATGCACACAAAATTTCATAATTAAATCAAATTGAGCTATTTTGAAATGAGAAAATTTTCTGGCGTTACACGATAATACGACAATAATCAACACAACATACACTTAATGCAACGTCACTTATCTATATAGAAAAATAAACTGCAAAGCAGTCATAAGAAAGTACATGTGAAGCATTATCACAACAAAGCATTATCACAGCTAACTAACTAGCTTCATGTATCCCTTAACAGCGAAAATTGGGAGTGCAAACTCATTCCACATTCCACATTCCAGATCAGTAGCCAGAATATGCAAGCATCCATGTAAGCAGACAACACTTCTGAATTCAGCACAACCATTTCAAAGGACATGCTCCCAAGAGTTGTCACACACCTGAGTCACACATTCACTAGAATTCAATCAATAATTCAGCTGAGTAAATATATAAATAAATACAAAATATAAATACAACATTATAGAAAATAGATATATGATGTTTAATACATTAAGCGTATAAACTGTTAAACTAGAGACTATTATTTTTTAGAGTATGCAACATCAAGTAGAACAGTTATGATAACTGCACTCTGATCCTGCAAACCTTTAGGTGCAAATATATCGCATTATTATCTGGTTCAGCAGGAAGATTGCAAAATATTATTTTAGCAAATATATGTAGGCAGTAAAAATTGGGTCAAACCATATACCTGATGGTATAAAAAAACCATCCAAATCCAAAAAAGCTCAAAAGATTTCATGACATATCACCACCGGTCAAAAATAAGCACGATGTCAAGTGGATCAAGGTTAGATTCATTTTTTTAGCATTTTACATTGATCGTGATATATGTGCATTGTTAATAGAAGGAATAAACATAACTTTATAAAAGCTTATGAAGTCAACATCCATAACATTGCAGCAAAACTTAGATCAAGCAGAATATCTCTAGCATTCTTATAAACATTTGAGGGCTGCAGGTGTACGCAACTAGTAATTTTATAGTATGAAATGAGGAAAGAAAATATTTGGGATCAACGCCTCAAGCACTATATGCAATTTGAGATAGGAAAACAACTTGAGTTCTAAAAAGGGATTCCTTTACAAGGATTTGCCAATGCTCATGCCCAAGTACCAAATAGGAGTGAAGGTACTTGTATCAATGACATGAAAACTGAAAAACATGCACGGGTAAATAAAGGTTATTCTACACCACTAATAACAATGAAGACTTGGTAAAAAAGAAAGGATGCAAATAAAAAGGACCGACCAACTAGTGTATCTTTAACTATTAATTTAAAAAATTATATAATTTCATGTCATAATATTTATATTTTTAATTTATTATGAGAAATAATATTATAACCAGCAAATGTGTCCGTACATTGCAACGGAATCCAATACGTGTTAGAATCGGATTATGTATCATTGCTAGACATCAGTTGTTCTAGCTCACTCACTTGTATCGCATGGCTCATGTGTCCAGGTCACATACGAGATGCAGAGGGCACGACCCAATGCGTATTGAAATCACCGGACTTCGCATATCCGTCATCGCTAGAAAAACATTAAAATTTGGTGTAAAGCGGGACACAAGAAGCTCTTTATTGTTCGAGTGGTTAAGAGGATGAAATTTTGGCCCTTTAACATTAGACAATAGAAGTAATAGTTTAGATATAGTTATACATGTATAGATATCTAGCACACATACGCTTTTGTTGTAAGGGAGCGTATGCTATGAAAAAACTAGCTTCTTTGTGCAAACTATAGAAACTCTAATCAAGACCATAGGACCCACAGGACTTTAATTCGATGGCTAGAAGTAAAAGGTGGGTTAATTTAGCACTTAAAACCCCCCTCATCCCATCTAATATCATTTTTTGCAAAACACCCCAAAGATGCCTAGCACCGGCGACACGGGCGACGACGCTACACGCTTCCTCGAGGCCGCCGTCGCGATTCCTCTTGGTGTCGCGACGCCGCCATTCTCCTCGTTCTTTCACGCCTCGATCGCCCTCGATCCCCTCGAGGCGCGACAGGGCCCGGCCCGGCCGCGAGCCGTGCCCCCCGCCTCCCATCAAGCCGTGATGAACTTCGGCGTCGGCGGCCATGGAGACCCCCGCTGCCGCCACTGAGTGCCGAGTGAGTCTGCTGGAGCTTGGTCTTCTGGTGTACATGCTGTTTCTATGGCAATTAAATATGAAGACAATAAAACCATCTATGTCATGTTGTATTTTAGTGAGGCAAACACCGTACAAAAATAAGATCATACCAGCTGTCATGATGTGCCCATCAATTATTATCGAGTATTTGATGCCACAAGAAAGGAAGAGTTGTTTTTGTACAAACTCTTGTTTTGTGTTACGATGCTTATGCGATTGTCTTACGATACCTTCTGCTCTAGTTCTATAGGCAGGCCGTGCAGCGGCGACGGCATGGGGTCCCTAGCAAATGTATCGTACTTGGAGCAACGCGGATGAGAACCGACCAATTTATACACGATTAAGTATGAACATCCCCTCATTTGATCACGGTGGCACGCACATACTATCACGTATATAAACCCGGTAGTCTGCCAAGTGTCACGAATGACCTCGGTAAACCAACTTTACAACCAGGATCGTACTCGATTAAGCAAATACATATCACATACTCAGAGTTCACAGCATAAAAGTTATTACAATAGGATAAAGAATAATGAATAAAAGTTTAGTTTCAAAACACTTGACAATAGAATAAAGTTTAGAATGATTACTAAATCAAAAACTTGAGTGATATAGCTAGCTTTAGATGACATCCTCCAGTGAAATGAAGATGAGAATCAAATAAGGAGTAGCCGTGCCCATCGGCTTTTAGTTAACACCATCCAAAGCAATTCACCTGCAACAGGGTGGGATAAAACCCTGAGTAGTCAATTGTACTCCATAAGACTTACCCGTCAAGGAGAAGGAAATAAAAGACACCAAGGATCATGATAAGCCATACGTGGAGTTTGATGGCTAGCATCATTTGCGAAAAAGCATACTAATATAATCCTTACTTCAATTTTATCTATAAAGATACTTTGTTCCTGGTGAAACACTATTCATGAATTGTAACGGGTCCTCATTCAAGACTCATTTGCACTGTTCATCGACAGTAAAACCCGATATTGTCCACCGGTCCGTCACTGTTCATCCGAGACCCATTACTGTTCACTACACAGTCGTTTTTTTTTGCCCAACCCCCTTCTCCACCCCCGTGCGAAGCACGGGGTTCCCTGCTAGTTAGTAAGATTAATATTGAGCTACTTCAAACTACATTAGCACCTTTCTATATCATGCCATATTAATCATAGCAACCATCACTTATAGTTGGGATACCAATCATAATCCTTCCATCATCATCAAATGTGTTATTTCTTACTACGTCTCTGCGGTCGGGTATGAGTTTCTCACTATCCGGAGAGACGGCAATTCGAATCGATTACACCCGGTGGGTAAAGCCCGTATCACACACCCTCGCAAGCGGGACCAAAGCACCTTTCGAGTCAATTTGCTCGCTCTATTCGAAAGATAGGCTTGATCACGCTATATGCAAAACTTATGGTACTGCATCCTCACAAGTCATGCCCGTTCAGCCCGTAGCCCGTAGTCACGCGGGGTCTTGGGCCGATACCCTTCCATCTTCCGATCGTCCCAATAATGCATAAGCGGTTCAAGAACTACCTTGAATAAGCTAACCAGTTTCACCGTCAAAAGCGAGTTATTCGGCGGTTATATGAAGGTACGTTCAATCTCACACCTAGATCCGCAATATGGCTCGGTCCTTAATCGACACGAGACGGAACTAGCACGACCGGGTAACCTGTCGGCTTCCACGAGAACATGGTCCATGTTCCGTCCGGTCTCAATTATTTCCATTCTCATGATTCGGGATAGCATATATATATCCCGTAGTGAATAAGTAACCATCCTACATCTCGCGGAGACAGCAAATCACCCGACTTCTACCGGTCTAAGTAGGGCTAAGCATTTAAGGAGAACGTCCTACACATACTAGTGGGATAATATCTAGAAATAACTGTGGCTCAAGGTAATCATGCAACAACGGTTTCACCCAACTCCTATTTACGTAATGCACATTACACTAGACTTAAGGTGTAGTAAAGCATTTATAAAACTGAGAGAGTGGGTCATGCTCCGGGGCTTGCCTGTGTTGCAGTGAAGGTTAGCGATTAATCTGGACATTGGCATTTTTCATGGAAGCATCTCGTTGGGATTGGATCGTCACAAGCTTCCTTCGGAACTTGACCATTGCGATTCCTCTTCTTTCACGTGTACTACATGAAATAAAATGATGCATTCTTAATGTTATGCGTGACATGATGCAAGATGAGATGCTTTATGTGGATAACAATAAAGGAAAGCTACGTAAGGTTCCATGTGTGCAGTTCTCTTTCTCTGATGACAACACTTTGTATTATCAAGTTTATTTTTAATCTTTACTGAGTAGGTGCATATCTCCTCTCGAAGGAGTTACTACAAAACTTGCAAGCAACCCCACATTAGCTACTATAAGTCTATCATGATCATTATCATTAATGAATCAAGTTACCGAGGATCATTTGGGTTGCACGATCCGGGGTCTACAATCAATCCGAAAGTCACATAAAACATTACATGATTGATTCTTTCTAAAAAACTATAGCAAAGGAGTATCAAGATTATTACTTAACTAGTTAGTGACACTATTAACTTGAGTTGGGTATTACTTAATCAAGTTTAAGATGAGTTAGCCATGATGAGCTACACCACTAAGGTGATTAACCAAATTCCTTATGCATACAAGGGTCACAAGGATGGAGGCAATCAACTTAGAATAAAAAGCAGAACAAGGCAGCAGCATACATCTTCTTCTTTTAACTATAACTGAAGATCTAGATATCCAAAAAGAGTGTTCTTAGACTTTTTGGAAAGCTTATAAAATTGTCTACAACTTTGTTATAATCATCTCAGATTGATTCAATTACTAAAAGGGTCAAACAACTCAGATTACCAATTCTGTCCAGAAGTTAGACAGAATTAGTTGCTGTATTTATCATTTTCATAGCCAAGTTATAGACCACCAAAAATAGTGATCCAAGACATTCTAGAAAGCTTATGAAAAACACTACAACTCTCTAATTATCATCATCCGATGATTCCCAAATTAAATAAGCCAAACAAACATATCTTTCAGATCTGCACAGACAGTGGACAGAAATTGATTTTCATGTGGTACAATCTATAACTCTCAATTATGTTGTCCTAAAATCATGAAATTTTAGGACAAACTAAATATAGAAATTCTCCATAACTTTTGTATTCAAGCCATCTATAGAAAACCTTACGAAGAGCAGGAAAACTCTCACTCAACAGGATTTATAGAGGTTGCCATTTCAGCAAGCAAGTGTGTGGCTTAACTCATTATCTACTCATATATGCTACTGAGTATAGTTAAACAAAAGTATGGATTATGAACTTCCTTAAACATAGCTATTTACATTATGCACTTAGGTCAGGGTAAACCAAGGAGTAAATCATGAACTTACATACTTGTATGAATTAATAAAACACAAGCTCTTTTAATTATTAAGTTTATATGCGAAGATGAACATACCAATAAGCAAGGCAATCAAGTTGCCTAAGGACAGCATGGGTTTTGTGTCCTTAGGTCTCCATTCAAATACTGAAATCCACTCAAGATTAATAATCATTTACATAGTCATTTAAACATTTAAATAAACAAAGGAAAAAGGTATTCCTATTTATTTAATATAGCACACAAATATTATCTTGCTAGGTAAATTACTACTATTAACACATCAGTAAGTTATCATGCTTGTCATACTCTTATGTAGACCAAATATCTTATTCAATTTAAATAAACAATCACTTATGCTATTATGATAATTATCAAGCATGGAAAAAGGCATTCTCATTTATTATCATGGTGATTAGGGAACACACTAAAATGGTTATGCCATTGCCATAGGATAACAAGAGTGGATTGTCTTATGGTTACCAGCCAATCCAAAACCTACTCAAATCATGGTTATAATTTATGCTCATCATTTTAAATAAATAAAGTTTCTAGTTAACAATTATAAAAATTTAATAAATATTTCTTTATGTATATAAAAACTGTACATGAAAGTTTATCAAACAAATAATTCATGAATTTAACATATAGAGTACAGTAAGATAAAGCTAACAAAATTTATTTTACCCAAGTTGGAGTTTCATAGCTCAAATCATAAATCCACAAAGTTTGCACAAATTTTAAAACAAAACTAAAAAGGAAAACAGCCTGGCCGGCTTCCTCCATCTCGGCCCAGCTTGGCCCGTGGTGCGTGCATGGCCCAAGCGCCCGGCCGCCCAGCAAAAGAAGCAGTCCACACGCCGCCTTGGCCCGGTCGGTTCGGTCTCAAGTTCAGGCCGGGGCTCACCGGCGGGTCGCCGGCCGTTCTCAACGCCCGGCGAGGTCTTAGGTCAAGGCAAGGGGCACCAACGCGACCCGCTTAACATCGTGAACCGATTGGGAGACAAAAACGAAGGGATTATTGGTCGGAGCATAGATGGCGGCGGCCATGGCGGATCGGCCATGTCGGCTGCGGCGACATGGCGGCGTTCCCGCCGTTCGAGCACGACCCGACCTGGAGAAGGGAAAGGGAAGGTTTGGGATGCTCACCAAGGTGCGATGCTCACGCTAGTTTGGTTGGGAGTGACACGGAAGGCGGTGTTCGCGGTGGAGGTGGCTGCGGCGGTGTGCCAACGGCGGTGAGGTCGTGTCCCATCGTGTCCCGAGCTTTTTGGCAAAAACGATGAGGTCGACCACAATTGTGGTGCTAAGGCGAGTGCAGCGCGTGGGTTGGTTCGGTTAGAAATGCACCCAGAGGAAGTCGGCCGCGTGAGGGTCGCTCACGGCGGAGCTCCAAATGCCGCCCAGGAAAAAATGGGGCATGCAGCTGCTCTGGTGGCTATAAAGCGCAATTGGGCGCTTAAATGAGAGGCAAGGAGGTGGCGAAACTTTCAGGTGTGAGCTTGGGAGCTGAGGTGGAGAGGGAAACACGAATTTTGCCGGCGCAGTAGTGAGCTCAGTGGCAACGGCGACGAGAAAGAAAAAGAAGAAGATGGCGGGTGCATCGTGTTTTTAAAGGGCGGGCGATCAAGGGCGATGTTGTGGCCTCAACCGAGCCGTTGCGAGTTTGCCACGCACTTGCCAGCGCAGGAAACGCCGCGAGGCGCAGCAAAAGCGCCGGCCGCGGCGATGTGTCGACGAGGGAGGGAAAAAGGGGAAGGATGGCGAGCTGGCCGGCTCTGGCTGCGGCATGGGCAAGGCATGGTTTCTCCACTCTCCTCACTCCAGCACGACGCGAGTTAAAGCTCAAGCGCGGCGTGGCAACGGCGGCCAAGCAGCGGGCAGCACGTCGGCGGCGACGGGAGGGTGCCATTCCTATTGCCATGCAGTGACTGAAACTGTCAATTTCATCACCCTCAAACTCCCTGATCTGGACGCCAAAATGCAAACCAATTTCACCACGTCAAACTACTATAGGCATGCTCCATGTTTGCTTAAAAGATCAGCGTCTGATTCCCAAAGATTTGCAAACTACAAGCTATCAAACCTAAGCAAAAACAAATTGAGGCATTTCATTCAGTTAAACAGATTTATACTTGTGCTGATTAGCTGTTTTTAACAATTAATTAAGGGCCGACCAACAGTAAACAAGCTCAACCAAGTGTATGTCATTGAAGTACATACTTTTTATCAATCAATGGTGCAACTGGTGTTAATATTTTACTCATGAAAAACAAGTCTACACAATACAAAAGATTGAATAAAAATTACTGCAAATCCCAGACTTAGAAAAATCTCCAAGCGTTTATAATTTCATGCTGGATTCAATGTTTAGTAATTAATTAAAGCAAAACCATTAATCAATAAGTCCAACCAATAGCATGACATCAAAGTATAAACTTTATACTAACAAACCATAAATCAGTTTCCCAAGTTTTATCTGTGAAATACTATTTTACACAGCCCTAGAAATTGAATCAAGCAACTGGAATTCCAGACTTAGAAAATTCCTTAGTCATTTTTCCAAAGCCATTTCAAATTCAAAACTAAGCCCACCGTTTAAACATGTTAGAGTGATATTTAGCCCTGGACCTTTAAATAAATTTTGTTACATACATTTTATACTACAACTTTCATTTAGAGGTCAACACCAAAAAAGTGAAGAAAACATATACTTGCATTTAAAATCATTTAGCAACTTGATAAAAACATATATGACATATATAACCTCATGGAGGCACATTTTGACAAAAGCATAAATATAAACCCTATTTCCTATCAAATTCTAAAACATTTTTGGTCATATTTAGGATCATTTTACAAACACATATGTTGCACACATAGAACTTGCAATTAGCACATGCTCATGATCTTATGCATAATGGTGCTTATGCATTAATGAAATGAAATGCAAAAGGGTAATTAACACCTAGGGTGTTACAAGCGCTTCCACCTAAACCGCCGACAAGGTAATGCATCGTCACCACCGTCTCAATCTGGCAAACTCCATGCCGGCGCAGATCCCGGGACCCGCGCCCGAATCGATGAAACGAGCGGATACGCCGCCGCCCGGCCCAGTTCTCGAACCTAGACGGGTCAAACTTGGCCGACTTCGTGGAAGATGGGCGTGTCCATGTGCGTCACGCTCGCCGTCCGAACTGCCATCCTTTTGGTATGAGGTAGCCGTCGAGTTCGACATTCTCGCGTCGCCGCTTTGAAGCCGCCGAAGATGGGAGACACCGAAAGGGTCGCCCGCGACGCCGAAAACCATGGCTGCCTCGATGCCGGAAACCATCCACGACGGCGGCGCGCGGCGGCCTCTCGCCTGAGGACACCGAATCGATCGCGACGATGCGAGGGGAAGCGAACTGCGCTGAGCATGTTGGGGTGTTTGGCAAAAATTGATATTACATGGGATGAGGGGGGTTAAGTGCTAAATTAACCCACCTTTACCTCTAGCCATCGGATTAGAATCCTCAGTCTTAATTAGAGTTTCTATAGTTTGCACAACAAGCTGGTTTCCATAGCATATGCTCCCTTGTTGTAATGGTAGAAAATGAGCTATCAAATATTTATAGGAAACTATAAATCTATTTAGACCGGAGAACAAACATCTTAAAATTTTAGTTCGCTATAAATTTTACTTTCAAACAAAATTGTGAAACTCTATATTTTTTACCCAAGGATTAATGCCTCGAATGGCCATGATTTTTTGTGAAGTTTATGTAAAATATTAATCGCATATTAAAAAAAAAAAATTAGTAATGGGATAGGATTAACGGATGTTGGCTTAGGTGGCTCCCAAAATAAAAATCAACCAATCGGCCAGATAATGTATACTCAGGATAATGGAAATCAGTCAATGGCCAACAGACACGGTATAAACAAAGAAAGTCAGCTCAGCAGAAAATATAAAGATTGAAAATAGTGGCCTTTATTTTGGTCAAAAAGAGTCCAAATAGAGCACCTGCAGAAAGAAATTCTTCTACAATAGGGTATATATTTTTTTTTATTTTATTTTATTTTATTTTGTCATTTATTTATTGAAACTTGATG